>APFE030558599.1:133800-166212 GCA_000404065.3 Pinus taeda | reverse complement strand
CAAGGACGAAGCATTCGAAAAATTCAAATCCTTCAAAGCCTTGGTTGAAAATGAATCAGATTACAAAATTAAGTGCCTCAGGTCCGACAGAAGTGGGGAGTTTACCTCAAATGAATTTTTTTATTTTTGTGAGGAACATGGAATAAGAAGGGAATTCTCGACAGCTAGGACTCCTCAGCAAAATGGAGTGGTGGAAAGGATGAACAGAACAGTCCAACAAATGGCTCGTGCTATGCTTGATGAGTCTGGAACTCCTGCAACCTTCTGGGGTGAAGCTGCATTTGTTGCGGTTGTTATTCTCAACAAAACAAATGTCCGAGTAAACAGCACTCAAACTCCTCATAAGCTCTGGTATGGTGAGACTCCTTCGGTAAAGCATTTCAAAATTTTTGGAAGCAAATGCTATATTAAGAATACTAATGAACAGCTTGGCTAACTTGAACCTAGAGCAGATGAAGGCATTCTCCTTGGTTATTCTCCCCATAGCAAAGCATATAAGTGTTATAATAAAAGACTTGGAAGAATTGTTGACACCATTGATGTAGTGGTTGATGAAAAAGGATACATTCCTAGGAAAGTAAATTATGAAAATATTGAAGAGGATGAAGACTACTCTCCAAATCAGACAGATGATGAAGGAGAACCTCAAGAGGCACCAAAGGAACAGATAAGGATAGAAGAGAGGACTCCATCTAGGTACGTTCAGAAGAATCATCCAGAATCTCAGATTTTGGGGCAGAAAGAAGTAGGTGTACAAACTAGAAGAAAAATTGTAGAAGCCTCAAGCTATTTGGCATTGCTCTCCTCCACTGAGCCATAAATTGTAAAAGAGGCATGCAAAGATGAAAGTTGGATCAAGGCAATGGATGAAGAACTTGAGCAGATTGAAAAGAACAACACTTGGGAGTTGGTTCCCAGACCAAAAGATAAGAATGTCATAGGGACAAAATGGATCTTCAAGAACAAGTTGAATGAAAATGGGGATGTTATTAGAAACAAGGCCAGACTTGTTTGTAAAGGGTATGCTCAACAAGAAGGAATAGACTTTGAAGAAACCTTTTCTCCTGTTGCTAGACTTGAGGCCATCTGAATGTTCCTTACTCTCTCAAGCTTTCATACATTCAAAGTATTTCAAATGGACGTGAAATCAACCTTTCTGAATGGAGACTTAGAAGAAGAAGTATACATTGAGCAGCCAGATGGTTTCATTCTTGGGAATGATCCAAATCTTGTATGCAGACTAAAAAAGGCTCTCTATGGTCTTAAACAGGCTCTAAGGGCTTGGTATTATCGTTTGGACAAATATCTTCATCAACAAGGTTTTTCAAAAGGATCAGCAGATAGCAATCTTTATATAAAAATTGAAAATTACAAATTGCTAATACTTGTTGTGTATGTAGATGACATTATCTTTGGCAGCAATGAAGAAGCTATGAGTCAAAGCTTTGCCTTGGTGATGCAGAAGGAATTCGAAATGTCCTTGCTTGGAAAACTGACATACTTTCTTGGATTGCAAATCCAACAAAATGAAGGAGGGATCTTCTTGTCTCAAACCAAGTATCTCAAGTAGATTTTGAAGAAATATGGCATGGAAGATGCAAAACCAGTATGTACCCCCATGGTCACAGGATGCAGCCTCAGTACAAATGATGAATCAGCAGCAGTGCATCAACCAACCTACAGGTCTATGATTGGAAGTCTACTTTATTTGACAAGTACCCGACCAGGCATCATGCATGCAGTGGGAATAGTTGGAAGATTTCAGGCAAATCCAAAGGAAACTCATCTTCAAGCAGTGAAGAGAATTTTCAAGTACCTTCAAGGAACTCAAAACTATGGCTTATGGTATCCTAGAGATACAGATCTCACACTTCATGCTTATACAGATGCAGATTGGGCTGGAAGCATGGATGACAGGAAAAGCACAAGTGGTGATGCATTCTTTATGGGTTCCAGATTTGTATCTTGGTTCAGCAAGAAACAGAGTTCGATTGCTTTATCTACAGCTAAAACGGAATATGTGGTTGTTGCATCTTGCTGCACTCAACTCCTTTGGATGATGCAGACCTTGCAGGATTTTCAAATCACTTGTACACCACCTATCTCCATCTTATGTTATAATACAAGTGCAATCAGCATTTCAAAGAATCCAGTCATGCATTCAAAGACCAAGCACATATCGATCAAGTATCACTTTCTCAAGGAACAAGTGCTTGAGAAAAAGGTCAAGTTGGAGTATGTTCCTTCTAAGGAACAAGTTGCTGATATACTCACCAAACCATTGCCCAAGGAGACCTTTGAATACCTCAGGCAAAAGCTGGGGGTTGTTGATGTATCATCTTGTTATTGAATCTCATCTGTTTCAGAGATTGTTGGTTGTACGCAAGTTTCATATGGGGCATACGCGTACATTTGCTGGGTTGTGGATTGGTCGAAGATCGAATGGCACAGGTTCAAGGGGAGCATATAATGCATTGTTGGCATTATGGTAGACGATCTTCATGCTGATCTGAATATTGCTGCAATATGTCTCTACCAGTCTTTTATGCTGTTTGGTGGACTATGGTTCTTCGTGCAGATATTTCTTTCCTTTTGTAGATCTGGTTTATCAAGGGGAGCATGATTAGCAAAGCAAAGGCCTAAGCATGTTCTCAGGGGGAGCATAACCCCTTGCCCTTGATGTCAAAGGGGGAGAATGACATTGAGTATCTTGAGGTTGCCATCAAGTCCAAAGGGGGAGATTGTTGGCATTATGATTCTGGTTTGGCTCTATGGTACAGGTGTTGTACTTGATGGCAACTCACTTATGTGACAGATCTCAGTTCAGGCACTCAAAATCATGGAAAATGAGATACCCACAGGTGATACTAAGAGAATCTGCGGACCCCCAGGTACGCCAACCAAGAAGTGCGGACATACACGCAAGTGCTCCGTTCAGAAGGTGCGGACCCCAATTTCACTCTCTCCAATGCAGAAAAGTGCGTGCACGTGGGAATCTTTATGAATGGTCCATGGTATTTAGCCCAACATATTTGATCCTATGGTTTTGATCCATGGTTTTGCATCTAAAAATATTGATCCAAGGTATTGGGTTCATAGTATTGTGTTATTATGGTTTTGGACCGTGGTATTGTGAAAGGCTTGCCTATAAAAAGGAAAGGAGATCTCTTGGCTACACACTTGTGAAATTTGAATATCTTAAGATCTGAAATTTTGGGTGATTGGTTTTTAAAAGCTAGATCTAAATCAAGGAGAAAACTTAAGGTGAATCTATTGATAGGTCGTGATCTCTCGGGCGCATGAACAGATCTGTGGATCTGACTGACTGAGGCACATTGGAAGACTGTTAATTTGGCCCTAAACAGAAGTTCGCAGGCGATCCACGGCGTGAGTGCGGGGGTACGCAGCTCAGGAGAAAGCACAGTGCGGGGGTACGCAGCACAGCTGAAGGCGCAGTGCGGGGTACGTAGTGAAGAAGAAGGTGCAGTGCGTGGGGTACGCAGAGAAGCAGAAGGCTTAGTGTGAGGTACGGAGCACAGAAGAAGACACAGTGCGGAGGTACGCTGTTAGACAGACAGTGCAGGTGCGGATCTGAGCAGAAGTACGCAGAGCACAAGAAATATCAGGTGCGGATCTACACAGTTTAGACACAAAAGAGCTGCAGATATCCGCAGGTTTATATTGGTCAAGTTGCAGACTTTTCCTTGAAGTATTTGTTGGCTACCTTTTATCTATTTGCTGCAGAGTTCTGGGTTTAGTTTACTGGTATTGCCTTTTTGTTTATAGCATTCTGAGAAATTGGGTGATTCATTGGTTGATTATATAAGGAGTCTGGTTGATTCATATGTACTTGTTGATTATTTGATGTCCATGGATCCAGTTTGAAAATTAATGAAATGTGGTCCTTAAAGAAGTAAAAGAGCTAAGGGGGTTGTTGCTCCCTTCCATGAGAGACTGGAAAACGAAAGAGAGTTGTAGCTCTCTGCAGGTTGCAACTTGCATACAGGTAAAGGACTGCACCAATACAAAATCATTGTAAAAGAAGTTTCTAATTGAAAGAAGATAGAGACATATTGCAGCAGGTGGTTTTCACCCACATTGGGTTTCCACCTTATATCTAGCATTCCTTGGTGTGATTATCTATCTTTCTTGTTCTTGCTCATCATTATATGATACTGACATACAAACTAATGATCAATATCTGAAGAATAAATTAAAGTATAAATTTGGAAGGTATATTGAAAAGAATTTGATAATACTGATTCACCCCCCCTCTCAGTATTATTTCCAACAACCACTTCTGTGTTCTCTGAGAAGCTCTAACGTCAGGATGAAATGATATACGTCTATTATATCACCATGCAATTCCACATATATTTTATTTGTCAGCATTGTTGCAAAGGTAATATGGTTGGGTGTCAATTTATATGGAATTTTGGATTCTCTTGCAATTTGATTATATATATATATATATATATATATATATATATAATATATATATATATATATATATATATATATAATATATATAAACTACTACATAGGTTAGGACTTTAGCCTAATTCTATGGGATTTTAAGAAAAATTTAGGGCTAATATAAAATTAGAATGCTTTCATTTAGCTTGCACATACAAAGAATATGATTGAAATCATAAAAGAAAAAGAGAATAACTGCAATTGCAATACAAAGCATAGTACATTTCTAGCAAATTATCATTACTTTAATTTTAATATTTCTAATTTTAACACGAAACCGAAATTTCTGATGATTCTTATTCATTATTGTTAGCTTAAATGCGAAACCATTTATGTCCCAATAAGTATTTTTCATAGGCTCAATGCTCGCCTTAGTTGAAGTCCAATAAATTTGAAGATCATAAGCATATGTGAATTTTGATAAATTTGCAACTTCTTCCTACTATTTGGTTCAAATGATAAGAAGTGGTTACCTTTTTAAACATGCAATTTGGGGGAGATCAAGATTTACAAGGTAAACAACAATGAGATTCTCCAAGGAAAAATTTTCATATGCTTACTTACATCTTGTATTTGTTTTCATTCTAATTTTAATTTCATTTTCACTTAAATAATTCATGATATAGGCTTTGTTTTTCTAGGTTTTTATTAGCCTTGTGAAAGGTTTGATTCTCCCGTTAACTTAGATATCCCAAGATTTCTTCGCATACTTTTGAGTTGGCCAAAGAAGTTATGATGATGGTCAAATTGCAAATAAGTTACGTTAAGAAATCCCTTTACTTTACTTTGTTTTCATTTAGTATTTTGTTCTTTGTTTTCAAAAACTTATTTTGAAACAAGATATTTTTGACAAAAATGACATTTTAATGCAACTTTATTCATAACTACTTCCTAGTCTTAGGAATCTCTTTTCAATAAAAAGCCTAATTAGTTATAACTTTGTGAGACATAACTTGCGAGTATCTCAACTTAATTAAGCCATGAATTCACTCTTTGGTTGAGACATATTTTCATAAGTGTCTTGTTAGAGTTTTCTTTCAATCATGGTTTTTTCATTTACCTTTTTGGTTGGGTTTTCATTTTATTTCTTCCTTTGCAATCTTTGAACTTTTTTAATTCCATTTTTTGCTTTTGGGTTAGATTTTAGATATTTCCAAAATATATATTGGGGAATATTTCCTCCCAACATTAGTTGGATTACACTAGGAAATATGTACTCTATCTTATCAATAGAATTTCATTTATCTAAAGTTCAACCTTACCAAGTTTTCATTTTCTCGTACATTAACCATTATCTATGGGGAATATTGAGATATGATTCAACTAGTATAAGTTCACCTCTACAAAAAACTGAATTTCCTACAGTTATTGCTTTGAATTCCTCCCATACCCCTCCACATTTAAAAACTTCTACATTGGTTGATAAAGAGAGACTAATAGGGTCAAACTTAATTAGTATTGCATTTATTTATTTAAGTAGAAAGCCTCTTGTACCACCCCTCTCTCTACACCCAATTGTTAAAAGCAATTCTCCAAATATGCTAAATCAAAAGGGTGACACATAAGAGAGTTGAAAGCACATATGTGTGAGAAGTGTGTGCAAACCCGTAAGGGTACTGAGCAAGATTTATAGCAACAGGTCAATGTATACATGGTATCAAGGCAACTTCCTCGAGGTATTGAACATGTTTGTTGGCAGCGAAGAAATATGAGGGAAAAAAAGTAATTTTATATTTAGTAGATGCATACTAATCTTTAAAAGACCTCCTAGCCAGATTTGTTATCTGATGGTAGAGAGAAAGTTTAAAATAATAATAATTATTCCTTACATTTGGATTCATTGTTTTGGATTAGGCATTTAAGTACTTTTATTTTTATGAGTTTATCTACCTAGATTCATCTTATGTGGGACCCTTTGAAATGGTGCAGTATGCAAGAATGTTTTGGAAATTTTTATTTCAACCTTTGGTACAATTAAGCCAATTATTCTAAACCATAGATAACTACTTCATCTCCATGTGTCATCAATTGCTGTGGGCACAACAATTCCCCATAATTTTTTAAACTTATTATCGGGCCCTCATATGAATTTTGTTAATATCAACTTTTTGAATACTTTGTTTGTTTTATTTTGTGAGATTTTCACTTTGCTTGAATTTTTGTTTTCATAATTTCATTGATTTCATTTCACTTTCATCTTTTTAGTGGTTCAAGTTTCGACTCATTTCAACTTACAGTATGAAAAATATTTGTAGTCAAATTTTGGTAGCATTTCACTGCCTAGGCACTAACATATATAACTTTGTATTTTATGCTTTAAAATTTTGTATAGCTTAAAATATGTAAATACAACTTATTTAGTTAATTTATTTAATTAAGTAATTGTATATTGGTTAATTAAATTTATTTAATTTGTAAATATTGTTTTTAATTATTTAATTAATTATTAATTTTAAATTTTATTAGCTTAATATTTATTCTTTTTAAGGGTGGTTCATGGACACAAGGTGGCTGCTACATCCATGAGAAAAATTGAGGCAAATCAACCCGAAGGGATCTGCCCGTCGGCCAAACAAGCAAGGCCTAACCCCAAGGGCGTCAAGGAAATTTGACCCAGTGACCTCCCAACTAGCGAAGTACTTAGCAACAAGAACTCGACAAGTGAGCTAACCCTTGGGCTTATTACTTAATATTTATATAAACCAATGGATCCCATTATAATATATATATATTATATATATATTTATTTATATTTATATATATTAAAAACTATTAATAAAATTAAATTTATATATAAAAACCATGTTGTAAATAATTACATTTATTATATAATATCTGAATTATAAAAAATAAGCTCACAGGGCATAGAATAGACAGTGATGGGGTCTACAATTAAGTCACTCCGTGATGTGAAGGTCACTAGTTCGAAACTCCGTGGCAAAAAATCCAGCCATGTTAAGGGTTGGTGTGGCCCAGGCCAAGGGCAATCCCCAAGTGATTTTGACGGCTTAGATGTCCATGGGTCATGATTTCTCAAGTCACGAATCAAACCTTATGTAGTCTTCAGAGAACTCAAACAACTTCACAAACAAAAACAAATATATATATATATATAGAGAGAGAGAGAGAGAGAGATAACATCACCCTTGAGGTTCACCCCAAGGATTTCATTTGGATCACAAACAAAACCTCTTGTGCATGAACTCACAAGATGGTGTGATAGTGGGAGGAGCATAAAAGGCATTCACATTATAGCATTCCAAAGTATGAGGATTTTTTTTATGAGATTTTAAAATATGACATGGAGTGCAGGAGCATCCGCACTCCACTCACAGACCTCCACCCACTCCCTCCTTCCTTTACATTGACCATATGTACATCTTTTCCAACAAACAAAATACCATGAGACTTTAAACCCCTTTTTTTAATAGTCTTTTATTTAATTTGTTTTTGTTTTATTCTAACTTAATATTTGTATCTATATTTTTTTATATATGATTTTTTTTTATTTTTATTTTTTTAAATTTTTATTTTTTATTTTTAATTAAAACATAATTTTAATAATGAATTGCTGAGAATTTTTAATAAAATGCCCAGCACTATGTATTTTCCAGCAAGTCAATATTTTTGGAACCTAAACTTTGGATGGCAATATCTTGAGTCCTACTTAGTGAAATTGAACAAATGATGGCTCGTTGGAAAGCTAATTTCGAGGAGTGTTAATTTGGTAGATTAGTGACAAATCCCAGCCATGGGACTAGATTCCTTTTTTTAAGAGGACCAATTTTAACTATTAAAGGGCTCAATTTGAACAAGGGAAAGTGTATTTTTGAATTGAATCTCACATGTTCACAAAAGGACAAATCGTCCCAAAAGAGAAATTGGACACACTCAGATGGCTATAAAAAAAAGTCAAGTGACCCTCATTTGGACATCATCATGATCATTCTTATTTCTTTGATTTGGCTCGCATAGGTCTAAGGTGGTTCGTGGGGATTGGTTCGCACAAATCTGAAATTGCAAGGTCTGAAGTTCACATGTGATATCTAAGGTTTTAGTTTCCAACTGCAAGGATGACATAGACATTTTTCGGTTGATACCACAGGCATGTATGCTCATGAGTGTGGTTAGAGGGTTTCAATCGCATGCACATATACAGAATTTGCAATTGACCACAAATATTGAGAGTTGACCGAAGGCTTATGAATCAGGGTTTTGATTATTAGCATTGTTGGGTTCATCTCTTGTATTTTGATTAGTTGATTTTGCTAGATAGTTTTATGGTTGAAGATATGGATCACTGTACTCTCTCTTTGATAAACATTTTATGACAATCTAATAAGAAGAAGAATTCGAAAGGGTTTTCCTCGTAGTGGGTTTTTCTCTGGTCTTCAACCAATCCTCGTATCTCCATGTGTGAATGTTTTTATTCTATTATTCCTTTATGTTATGTTACATTGATGATGATATCGTTCTTTCTATATAATGGCATATGTTGCAGAATAATGTTGTAAAACTGAATAATGATATGATGTTGTGGGGTAAATTTAATATGCAAATGAAGAAATAAAATTATCTAAAGCAAAAACAATATAGCCCTAAGAAAAATTAACAAAGGATATGGAAGTGGTTATTTGATCATATTTGATCATTTACTATGCCAAAAATTTAAAAAAAGCTACAACTACAAATTTGCAACTAAAATTATTTTTTTGGGTTTGTTTTCAAGATTTTTCATTTGCCCAAAGTTTCTTGTTGTTGCAAATTTGTTTTAGATTATCAATTTTGTCAAAGAAATATCCACAAGAAACAATAGAAAGCATGGATTTCCTTTTATTTAATTTATTCCATTTAATTTTAGTGGGTGAATTTATTTTGAAAATTTTTCATTTTGGCTTTGTATGCAGATTTAATTTATTTTGAATTATATTTTTGGATCATTTGTGGAAAAGATTATTAAAGAGGATGACGAAAATAAATCTTGGAGCAATGGAATTACACCAGCAAAGAATAAAAATGGATTTTTCTCAAACGAAAATCAGATATCTCAACCATCTTTCAACAACTCTCCTTTATGGGGATTTCATGTGTAATTTTAAATAAGCAATAGGAGAAGGAAAGAAGGTTCCAATTTATTTGCAAAAAGAGGGTTTTTTACACTATTGTAGAGGACTGAATTTTGTGGAAGATTGGTTATCTTTGGACGAGATCTTAAGAGGTGTGTTTCAGCTCCAAAAAATTTCATGCTATCATGAATTTGTTTTTAAAGAAATTATGTATTGAAAAGCTATGACTAGATATTATGCAACTTTTGTGCATTAATGTTAAGGTTAAAGGTTGATCGATAGTATTCATTTTAATTCAATTTTGATTCAATTATTGATCCAAATAAGTATTTGATTATTGGGTTTTGTATTATTGTAAATTTCATTTAATTGTATGCTTATTTAAACATTTGAAAACTATATGTTCATGATGGATCTAATTCATATTAAAGTTGAGCAATGAATTCGAATACATAAAAATGTTATTATTGATAACTATTTACCAGATTAGTGAAAGTTTATAATTTTTTGAATCATAACTGCAATATGAGAATTATTTCCATGATGTAATCATTCTGCTAATTTTGAATTCATTTTGTTTGAATTTAGATGCATGTGCAGCACAGATCTAATAATTATTTATCAAATAGAATAATGTATATATTCCCTTGAATTAGCAGTAAGTCCTGGAACTATTTCCTTGGCTTACTAAACTCATTTTTGTCTTAAATTCAAGCTGGTCCAAATTTCATAATTTTCTCTTAATTGGGGCAAGGTCTATGTCTTCCCAATCGAGATAGATTTAGGCTTTACTTTTTTCGCTTGCATAATAGTTCAATTTTGAATTTAGATTCAGATTTGATTCTCATTTTTAGAAGTCTCCTTACATAGGAGAAATCTCATTGGTGGCTTGGCTGAGCCCTTATGTCAGTGTAAGGATTGTTTTCTTACAAGCTAGTTGATGGAATCTTCTTGTTGATGGCCATTGAGACATCACAAATTGGCAGGCAGAGAAAGGGTAATTGGACCCATTTGAAACAGTTGGAATCACCATCCCAAACGGATAATGGATTAGTGGGTGCCTTGACTAGGTGATCTCCCAATTTTTTATTTCAGTCATTTTTTGCCATCAACACATTGTAATCAATTATGCACAAAACCATGCAGGTACTTCTGCAAAAATATAAATATTGTGATAATTAACCAAGGTCTAACATTAACTTGTCTAGACCTTCAAGATACAAAATAGTAACACATGCAATACCATTACATCCCACAAAGAATCATGTTAGAAGCATATTGAACATGCAATTCCACAATCATTTCCATAAGTATCACACAATCATATTCACATTTAGTTATTACACTTGGAAATAGAGCTCCAATCATATCCAAAGATCCAAGCATAAAAACTACTGCTATGTTAGTTTTGTAACATGACACCCATTTTATTCCCAAAGTTCTAGAGTTGAACCTTTGATATTCACTTCATCTACAATAAAGTCCATCAAGTTCAAGTGTTGAACCTAGACGCTCTGATACCACTTTGTAACATACCCGCTACTACCCCTAGCCCTTACTAAGGGTAGAAGTAAGTTACTCTCATGACCCAACCTCCAATGTCTTGTTATGGAAATGGGGTCTATTTTTTTTCAACATAATTAGAACCTAAAATGGATGACATCGTTGCATTCATCCCATCGAGACCTTTCCAACAATATAATTTATTCCTCAATCTGACTCTCAAATCAAAAGATATGGTCAATTAAATACTGGCCTATCAGGGCTTACCACATCATCTGGCCTTCCACATGGAACCTATTTTGTCCCCAAGTGGTACCCACGTGGCTACTCAAGTCACATACCATATCACCACCACATGTTATATCTGCACAATCGTTGACCCGTTCATGATTGTGACATGTTATACCTTTTCCACGGCTCACGAAATGTACATATACATTATGACACAAGGGTTAAACCCCCATCCAACCATACATGTATATCGTATATGAGGCACGCAGGCCCCTCTTGTGCCACATCACCCCTGGAATAAAATCTCAGCGGTTTCCTTCACAGTCCCCCATCGAATCTTTCAGGTTGAACCTTTTGAGGTTACATGGATCCTTTTTGGACCCCTCCTCCATGTGTCCCAACACCTTTTATTACATCCACGCACTCACCTCCACCACTTCCACATTGTCCCAACCTTTTCCACTATTTCCTTCGTTATTATCCACTGGGGTGATGTCACTTCTCTTGATCATTGGGGTGATGGGGAGTTCACGAAAGTGCTACACCATCACTACAAAACACATGAATCCCCTCCATGTGCATGACTTATACTTCGAGCGGGCCACTCATTGTTGCATCACCCCATGAAATAAAATCCTGGCAAGATTTCACCCATCACCTCACAAATTCGCTAGGGTAGAGGCGTTAGGGTGATGTCCTCAACCTTTACTATCAGGGTGACATTACACCATCCACATGGCTCCACTCTAGGAGTGTCATGTGTCACCCATTTATAGTCCACTTGGCCCCTCAAATACCCCAATTCCATGTGACATGTGTCATTCCCTAATCACAATGTCACTCTAAGGACATATCACCTGCCATGCTAGCAATGGGTCACACCAGTATTCCATTGCATGGTAAAAATGAAATTTTCACATTATAATTAATTCAAGTTCCTTTATCCCGATACACCGAAGTCCTGGCAACCGACCCCACCATGCCATGTCTCATTCATTTAATCCTGGTGGGATTTCCCTAGGCTCCCATTGAAATCTCCAGGGTAATTCTTCTAGGGTACATGGATGGTGCTAACACTCCCTCGAGATCCAACGGCTTTGGGCTCCCCTTCCTATGCACCCTTGGTCATGGTTTGTAGCCATATGGCCCAACAGTGAGTTTAACTTCTCTCCCCCAATAAGTAAATTTCAACCCTCTTTCCCTCAGTTCGTATGCATAACACAAGTTCACACACCACATAAACCACTAGCCCTATTGCTCCTCCTGGCCTTGGGCTTCTAACCCCCACTACATAGATGAGTATAGATGAGTACATGGTTTTTGATTTTTTCCTACCTTCAGTGTTCAGTCATGGCATTCTATTACACATGGTCATTGCAACTTGAGGGACAAACTCCTTAACACCTTGAGGACTTAGACCCCACATGTCCATATGTGTGTGTGTGTGTGTGTGTGTGTGAATTTCTTTGGAGCTATCCCTCTTAAGCTTATGATGCAAGCACGTTTTGACAATCACATTATATTTCCTAAGCTTTTGACAAGGCTCAGCCCATCCAATTCGATATGTGTGTGTGTGTGTGTGTGTGTGTGTGTGTGTGTGTGTGTGTGTGAATCTCTTTGGAGCTATCCCTCTTGAGCTTATGATGCAAGCACGTTTTGACAATCACACTATATTTCCTAATCTTTTGAAGGGTCAATATATGTGTTTGTTGGTGTGATTGTTGTGAATCTCTTTGGAGTTATCCTCTTTGAGCTTATATCAAGCACTTTTTGACAATCACCCTATATTTCCTAAGCTTTTGACAAGCTCGCCATCCATTGGGATATAGTATTATTATTATATATTATATATATTATATATATATATTATATTTATATATATATATATTTTATATATATATATATATATATACTATATATATTTATATTATATTATATATATATATATATTATATTTATATATTATATATATAGTACTATATATATAATTATATATATATATATATATATATAATATATATATATATATATATATATATATATAGTGTTGTGTGTTTGTGTAGTATATATATATATATATTGTTATGATGTATATATTTCTGTTAGAAATAATAATAAGGGGTTGACCAAATATGTTATACATAATAATAAAATAGAGTTTTCTCCATCCATATACTTATGTATATATATATAAAATAGAGGTTTGTCCATCCATTATACTTATACCCCTTGGACTAAATTCAAGCTCGGAATAGTTCAGACATCTACAAACCTCTTAGGCCAATAATAAATAGACACAAACTCATAATAGTTCAGAGATCTACTAATATCTTTCATACTCAGACCATTTAGACCATAATGCATGCTATGAAAGTACACAAAAACAAATCCATTCTTGCGGAAATTTTCCAGAAATTTAGCCTCTCACTTCCACATAAGAAAGAGGGAACTCCATGTTGTGATTTGGAGCTAATTATCAGCCATTAAACATGAAGTACACTCCATATATAGTAAATAGAAATCTTGAGGCTTTTAGCTTATAGATGTATGGAAAAAATTGATGAAAAGAACCATAAGAATTCAAGAATTTCATTCAATAAGTTCATGCACCAACATTTCACTGTCATGCAATATTTCCTAGAGTCGTACAATTAAATTCCACAAGTACAGGTTTTAATTTCACAGTTCTCAGCTTAATGCATTTTGTTACAATAAAGCAAATGACCATACTCAATGTGGGACTTTGATTTTCCACCCAACCTTAGATTCACTACAGCTAGAATCACATGTAGTAGTCACCCCCAAACCAAATCCATGATCTAAGGGGAATTTTCTTCAATAGTGTTAGCAGGAGGCCATGCTCAGCTCAAAGATAATAGGGATTACTTATGAAAATAGGTGGTTTATTAACTCTTTAGCAAGCACCCTAGGTGGTTTCTCAACCAATTTTTGGCAAGCCCTCATTCCCATTTTCCTTAGCATTTCTTAATCTCCTTCAGACCACAATTTAGCTTCCCAAGGAATTTCATTCCCTCCACTTTGCAGGTATTTCCAGCATTTCTCATGTGCTTCCCCAAGAGGAAAATATAACCCCAATATTGATGTGCAAATGCCTTTTTATAAAATTTCAATGGTGCATCTTCATGTTCCTCTTGGACTCTTCCCCTTATTTTCCTTATTATTTGCACCATAAAATTAATTAAAGGTACAAACTAACCCCACCTAGGTTTATCTTTCCTCTTCTATTTTTGATCATGGATATGTGGTCCTTCTCTTTAGGCCATTACATAAAAACATATTAATTTATAATTCAGACTATTATTTCATTACAAAAAATCATGGGGAAAGCATACCAGTAGTGTCACACTAACCCTAACACATATATTTGTTTATTTACATAATATATATACATAAAATTTTTATGAAAAACATATTTGGAACAATCACCTATATAACTTGTTCTAACATTTTTTTGTCAAAATATTTTTTTCAAAAATTTTGATAATATTTTATATCCACTTTGTATGAGGTTCAATATATAACTTTTCTATTAATAAAGCACTATATATTAAAATTTACTTTAGAGTTAATCTCATTTTCTTAAGTTTATTTGTATGAATAAATAAAGCGCTTTTGGTTAAAGTGCATGTTCTTTTCAATGATCAGGAAATATGCTCAAAGATCAATGGCTACAAGAGAAAATTGGACCCCCCTAGATCATTCGACCTTTAGCTTAGGGTGGGGGAGTTAGCGATTTGTTGTTTTGTACAAACCGCCCAAAAGACGTGCCAACATGTGGTGAAAAGTTGACACTGCCTGCATGGTTTTTTAATACGATCACCCCTCCCCCCTCCCCCCCCCCCCAACAACAAAAAAAAATCTCCAAAAATGTCATCTAGCTAAGCCATTTTATTATGTGAAGTAGTAGTACAATAGGGGTCTCTTAGGAGTGTACCTAGTCTTACCAAAAAGGTAAGCTAGAGAAGCCCCAAGTATAAAAATACAATGCCCAGATGTGGAAATGCAGTAGTACAAAAGGGGTATCTTAGGAGTGTACCTTGTCTTGCCAAAAAGGCAAGCTAGAGAAGCCCCAAGTATAAAAATACAATGCCCGGATGTGGAAATGAACTACTTTAGCTATGCCCTAGAAAAATGCTCTGTCTGCTAGAAAGAACTTGTTGAATGACCATCCTCTGGTGCTCAAAATATTCGTGGAAATTAACCCTGAGCTCCTCTTAATAAACCGCCAAAACCCAGAAATGGTTTGGCCTACTTCTAACCCCCGAAATTGACCCCAATTTGAACGTGCTCCTCAACTTGATGGGAATTTCGTCCCACCTGGTGAATCACTAATTCAACCCTCTAAAATTTTGCAAAATGCTTATGATTTACCCCTCCAAAAGTACCCCCAAATCCCCAACTCAAATATGCCCCTAATGGTCACCTCCCTAGCTCCCATGTGTGCCTAGAAAAGCCTCCTGTGTAGGCCCACACAGTCACCCAGATGGTTTCTTTGCTACAGTAAAACTCCTCCCATATTTGGCTAATCTCTCCTACAGAAACTCTAGCAAATGGTGATACAAAAATCACTTGAAAATCTCAGGCATACTTTTTCTCTATGTTGGCCCCTCCAAGAAAATCGAGCTCCTCTACTACGCCCTAGAAGCTGTAATGAAACCCCCATAAATTTCCTAAAGTTACTGTTGAAGAAGCTCACAAGGAAATCGACTTCCCTCCTTGGCTTAGAACTCGAATTCCACCGAAGCGAGGGGTGAGAAACTCTTTTAGAATCTTGGGCGTAGACTCGGCTAAATAGCTCAAGTGTGCTAGATGCAAGTAAATGTCAAATTTCCAAAAGCCCCTATAGATGCCATCCTCCTTCTATTTATAAGTTTATCCTTGTCTCCTCTTGTGGTTCCCTCCATCTAACATTTAGACCTCCTCACCTTATCAATTTGAACTTCTCTACAACGGGGGTGTGTATTTCATGAGGGGGCGACCCCCACATTCCATTTACCAAGTGATATTGACCTCCCTTCTCCTAAGTATTATCTCAAAAAATACCTGGGTTCCCCACAATAGCCAAAAATGGAAAATTAAGAATCTTCTTTAGAAAAATTATTTTAGGAAGGGACATGATAGTTCTCCCCTACCAAACGTTGCTTTACCCCAAGCAATTGCAATGTTGGATGTTGAAGTATGTGCTCACCCTCCCAAGTAGCATCCTCATCTAGTAAGTTCCTCCAACATACCAAATATTCTCTAATAATTCTGCTCCTCAACTTCCTCTCTCTAGTCTCCAAGATGGCCTCTGAATCCAGCTCTAAGTGCCCCTCATCATCAAGTGGGGGTAACTTTGTAGAAACTATCACATGTTGTCCCAATACCTTCTTGAGGCATGAGACATGAAAAACATTATGGAACTTGCTTCTGAGTGGAAGCTCCAACTAGTAAGTCACCTTTCCTATCTGCCTAATCACCCTATAAGGCCCATCCAACTACTTGTTGACTATCTCGGTCTGCCCATCTATCTGAGGGCGGTAACTAGTACTATGAGTGAGCTTAGTGCCCACCAATATGAAAATCTCTTGCCAAAACGCCCCCATGAAACGATTGTCCCTGTCACTAACTATGTTCTTGGGGAGATCATGCAAATGGAAGACCTCTCTGAAGAACAGCTTCGCAACTTGTGAATCAGAGTACTGGGAGGGGATAGCAAATAAATGTGCATACTTCGTCAACCAATCCACCACAACTTAGATGTAGTCATGGCCCTGCACCATGGGAATCCCTGTGATAAAATCAATAGACATTCTCTCCCACTTTCCCTTCGGAGTGGGAAGTAGTTGTAGTAACCCAGTTGGATGGGTCAACTCCCCCTTGTTCCTCTGACATGCCTCACACTCTTGTACATCCCTCAACACATCCCCCTTGAGGCCCTTCCATGTAAAACACTCCCTGACCATCCTGTAAGTCTTGACGAACCCTTGATGTCCCGATAAAGGTGAATCATGGGCTATCTAGAGATTCCCCTCCCTCAACTGCGAACCTGGTACCAAGAATATGCTCCCCTTCAGGTAAATGACATCTTCCGTCACCCGGTAGTGCTCATCCCCATGAGTGCCCTCCAATATCTCACATGCCCACAGATCCTTAGAGTACTCAACCAAAAGTTGTGCTTTCCAATCATGGTAGATGCTCATGAGTGAAAGTGTCACGAGCCTCCTGGATAGTGCATTTGCCACCACATTATGCTTGCCCTTAACATACTCTATGTCAAAATGATAGGCCTAGATCCTGTTGACTCACTTCTGACGTCTATCATTGAGGCCCTTCTGCACTAGAAAATGATGAAGATTATTGTGATCAGTCTTCACCTTAAACCTGTTGCCCACCAAGTACTACTGAAATTTGGCCAATGCATGCATAATGGCCAACATCTCCTTTTCATAGATCAAGTACAACCTCTCATGCAGAAGGAGCTTTTGGTTCTCACAAGAAATGGGATGACCACCCTGTGATAGTACTGTGCCCATGCCTTCACCCAATGCATCACACTCCAAGGTGAACAACTGGGTGAAATCGAGTGTCGATACTAGGCAACTGCTCATCACCTCCTTGAGGTGCTCAAATGTTGTATGTGCCTTGTTTTTCCATGCAAATGCTCCCTTTTTGGTCAAATCGGTGAGGGGAGTTGCCAAATGTGAGAAGCCCTACACGAACTTCCTATAATAAGTGCATATGCCCACAAAACCCCTCAACTCGGCAACATTCTGGGGCACTAGCCAATTCCAGATGGCTCAAAACTTCTCCTCATGAACCCTCACGCCATCCTCTCCAATGATGTGCCCCAAATAGAACATCTTTGTCAATCCAAACTCACACTTATAGAACTTAGCGTAAAATTGCTTCCCCTCCAAGACCTTGAGCACCTCCTTCAAATGTTGAAGGTGCTCCTCCCATGTCCTACTATGGACCAATCTGTCATCAAAGAAGATGAATACATAGCGCCTCAGCTGCCCTCATAATACATGGTTCATGTAGGACTGAAATGTGGACGGTGTGTTGGTTAGCCCAAAGGGCACCACCAAAAACTCAAAATGCCCATAATGGTAGAAAAACATTATCTTGGGGATATCCTGCTCACGCACTCGAACCTGATGATACCCCGAACATAGGTCTATCTTAAAGAAGTACTTGGCTCCTCTAAGCTCATCCATCAACTCATCAATTTGGGGATTGGGGTGCCAGTTCTTCAGAGTCTTCTTATTGATATCTAAGTAATCAATGCACATCCTCAATGTGCCATATCTATTCTTCACCATGACAACTAATGAAGCGAAACGGCTAGAACTGGGTCAAATATGTCCCAATGCCAACAACTCCTGAATGGACCTCTCCATCTCATCTTGGTAGGCTTTGGGATGTCTATAAGGGGGTGGAATTAACATCTGCACCCTTGACTCTAGCTCAATGGTGTGCTCAAATCCTCTTTCAGGTGGTCATCTAGGTGGGATGTCTCCAAACATTGTCAAGTATCTATCCAAGATAGACTAAATATCCGGGTGAGGTGGTTGGGGATGACCCCCAACCTTAGAAATCCTCAACTCCAAAACCCACTCAAAGTCCCCATGTCTCAAATCAACCTCCATCTAATGTGTTGAGATTGTCTATAGTGGGTACGAATTCATTCCCCTCAAAACAACCAACTTCCCATTTGGCCCCACGAACTCCATCCCCAGCGTCTTCCAATCAGTCGTCACTCACCCTAGAGAGTAGAGCCACTAGACACCCATCACCACATTGGTGTCTAGTACATCCACCATGAATAAATTATCAATCACCAAGTAGTTCCCCATGGTCACTATCAAAGAAGGGACATATTGGGTACATTGCATGGTCCTATCCCCTAACACAAGAATTGAAAGACCCTCAAACTCCTTTGTAGTGATACCCCACCTCTGAACCATCTGTACATTAATGAAATTGTGGATGGCCCCACTATCTACCAAAATTGAGGCATGGTAGCCTTGCAATGTGCCTTTAATCCTCAAGGTCAAAAATTTGGGCACCCCACGTAATGAAGCAAGGACTCCTCTAGCTGGTGCAAAAGGTGCTCTCCTAGGTGATGGTGGAAGAGGTAGCCCCCTCTATGTATGTCCCTTGTTGTCACCCCCACCTAACACTAACTCCACATCATCCTATTCATCACTATCAAAGAATACCTCAATGTAATGGGCATTTCCCATTGTGCATCTATGGTCTGGTGCCCAAGGCTCTCGACAAGTGAAGCATAGCTTCCTCCTCCAGAGGTCTCTCTTGGTCTCTTCATCCAACTAGTCATGCCTTTGGTTGGCTCGGTGGTGGTGGAGCCCTAGTTTCACGACCCCTAGGAGGGAAAGGATCTTATGGTGGGATCAATGCCCTGATCCTTGGGATTGTGTCCTATAAATCCTGGGTGCATGTCTCGACCTCCAGTAGTGTGACTGGTCTGCGAGATCTCATCAACCCACATAAAGGCTCAAGCAACCCCTCAACAAAAGTGTAAACCCTCCTATCCTCTGACAAGTATGGCATCATAATGGACAACATCGAAAACTTTAAAATGTACTTCTCAGGGCTATTGATATGCTTGAATTGTATGAGCTCTCTAAAGTGGGCCTATGGGTCCTTCCGATCAAAGCGCTCTATCACCCTCTATGTGAAATCCTCATAAGAAGCTACACTTGTATGCCCAAGCATAATTAACCCATGGAACCACCAATCATGGGCTTCACCCTCCAAGTGTAAAGTAGCCATATTTGATGGCCTCTACCTCCGTCATTCAGCTGAGCTAGAAATATGTGTCCAACTTCTCCACCCAAGCCCTAACTATGCACTTAGAAGACTCGTCAAATGTGGGAAGGTACATCTTGTCGATTGTGTGTCGTAGCTCCATGCTCTGCATGTTGGAACCCTCTGTTCCTCTTTCATTTTCATTCTTCTTGAGATGGCAGTAATCCCTAAAAGAGATGGAAGCTCGAAATTCATCCCCCATAGACTTCCATTCCAGAAAATAATCTCTCATGGGAATCTCATCTTGCCCACCCTACTCACTAGGTGTTGAGGGAAAATACGTGGGCAGAGTAGTGTTGGTTGGCCCACTAAAAGCTTATGGGTGAGTGACCAGTGAATGGTTGTCATACTGGTGGGAGGCCCCTGAAGTCTCCCTAAATAGGAATTCCCGATGTAAGCTCTTGTCGCAATTTTGTTGCTTGAGTTCATCCAACATCTCCTTCTGCCCTTTGGAAAAATCATTTAGGTATTTTAAGAGGCTATCAAATGTTGCCTCCTATTTACCCCTTGGTTCCCCCATATTTACTTCCTCCACTGCTTGTCTAGTGTCTCGGTATTCGATGTAATATCTAACTCTCTTTCATTGCTCTGGTACCTTTGCCTCTAGTATGTAATGTTCTACCTATCCTCCAAGTTCATAGGAAAACTCCCCATGTTCGAGCCAATCTTTGGCCTTTGATACCACTATAATATTTCTAATTAGGAAATACAGTGATGAACAAAGCAAAAATAAACATGCATACATGTCAAAAATTCAAATACATAAGTGAACACCTAGAAAATCTCCAAAAATGTCATCCAACTGAGCCATTTTATTATGTGAAACAGTAATACAATAGGGGTATGTCAGGAGTGTAGTTGGGCTTGCCAAAAAGGTAAGCTATGCAAGCCCCAACTAGAAAAATGCAATGCTCAGATGTGGAAATGAACTGCTTTAGCTATGCCCTACACTGCCCTAGAAAATTGCTCTATCTACTAGAAAGAGCATGTTGAATGACCCTCCTCTGATGCCTAGAAAATTCTGGGAAATTAACCCTAGGCTCCTCTCCAATAACCCACCAAAACCCATAAAGGGTTTGGCCTACTTCCAACCCCCGAAATTGACCCCAATTTCAGCATGCTCCTCAACTAGTTGGGAATTTCGGCCCACCTAGTGAATCATTGCTTCATCCCTCTAAAAATTTTCAAAATGCTAAGGATTGACCCCTTCATAAATCTCTCCAAATCCCTAGCTCAAACCTGCCCCAATGGTCTCCCTAGTTCCCATGTGTGCCCAAAAAATCCTCTTGCGCAAGCCCACACAATCACCTAGATAGTTTCTTTGCTATAGTAAAACGCCTCCCAGATTTAGTTGATATCTCCCTCAAAAACTCTAGCAAATGGTGATGCAAAACTTGCCCAGAAATCTCAACAATACTTCTGCTCTATGTTGGCCCCTCCAAGCAAATCGTACTCCTCTACTACGCCTTGGAAGTTGTAATGAAGCCCCCATGAATTGCTTGAAGTTACTGTTGAAGTAGCACACAAGGAAATTGAATTCCCTCCTTGGGCTAGCACTCGAAGTCCATTGAAGCGACGGGGGAGAAACTCCTTGAGAATCTCAGGTGTAGACTCAGGTAAACATCTCAAGCGTGCTCTGTGTAAGTAAATTTCAAATTGTCAAAAGCCCCTATAGATGCCATCCTCCTCCTATTTATATTTTTCTCCTTGTCTCCTCATGTGGGTCCCTCCATCTAACATTTCGACCTCTTCACCTTAGCAATTTGAACTTCTCTCTAAGGGGGGTGTGTATTTCATGAGGGGGTGGCCCCCAAATTCCACTAACGAAGTGATATTGACCTCCCTTCTCCTAAGTATTATCTCCAAAAATACATGGGTCCCCCACAATAGCCAAAAATGAAAAATTGTGAATCTTCTTTATCAAAAATTATTTTAGGAAGGGACATGACAGGAAACAAAAGATTCAGGGCCAATTTAGTTAAATCATTGTGTTTTCATTCACTATGATGTGGTTCATGAATGGTAGGTTATATGATAGAGATCCCTAAAAATTATTCATAAAAGTACAATTAGTTAAAACAAATGGTTTAAAAAAAAAAACATCCCTAGATTTTATGACAACGATGGAACACATGCCTAGGATTTTAAGGAGAAGGATCACTAGGCATAGGATTAAAATCTAAGGAGGTCAATTGGGCAATCAATTAGAATTAGTTACAGATTTTATGGAGTGGCATCAACATAATTCCACATTTTCAGTGATTGAAGATCATCAATCAAAACTCAACTCTATCTTCAAGGCATAAATTGTGTAATTCATTACAGATTTGAATGCATGAATAATATCATATAGTGCTTATAGTTTTCAAAGGTGATTCATGATGAGATGGAAATCAAAGGATATATGTGGCAGAGCATTCTAACACTAGAATCAACAATTGATGAAATAGTTCTTGATTCTTTGCACATAACTAGAGATTGTTTTCATTTTCAGTATGTCAATAAAATTTGATCCTCAAAAGCTTGTAATAGATTAAGGATCATATTTTCTATATATTATTTTAATATGGGTTTATTCTTGGACCAAATATATTGATAATTTTGTAATACCTCAATATTCCAAAGTTAATCAAGGAGTATTGGTTTTAGTTTATAACAATATTGTTTTATACGTAAGTGATTTCTTATGTTATATAGTATTTTCCTCATACAATTAAGATTGTGTGGATCATTGGGGGAGGCTTGGCTAAGTATTAGCCACCCTTAAATCCCTTGGAAAAGTTATCTCCAATACTGAGTTAACTAAATAAACGATTTGTTTGTATTAATTCCTCTACGTTAATATATTGTTTCCTTCTCGACAATTCCTATCTATACTAATTTTTAAGTTGTTGAAGAATCGTCTACATGCGTTCTTTCTTGTTGGATAATATCAATATTTAAAATGAGTATGTGTATTGTCTAATATCATCTTAATTCTTCACGTCTTTCAAGATTGTTATACTTTTATTGTTAGATCTCAACACTTTGGTCATACTTTAGAAAGGAAGATTTTATTTACATTAAGTCAAGGATTTTATTCCTGAAGCAACCATTTTTAAAAATAGATCATTCACCTAGATAATTTGACATAGTTTTTTAGCCAATAATTGTCAACAAAGGACAACATCAAATTGTTGATAATGTACACATATGAATTGGATGGTGTTTTGACTTTTGGTGGTTCTTAGCAATGACGTTTTGCTAAAGTAGAACTTGCCAACATTTCATAATGCATAATTTCTCCTTTTGTCTCATTTTAGTATGATTGGAAATAACTTCCTTTAAAAATGTGTCATCTCCGATGGTCATGGTGTACTACTCGCTAACTTACAAAGGTAGTGTTTCATATCAACTTCATACATAAGACTTTCCTCCCTATTCCTTTTACCTCCATTCCATCCACAAAAAATGGATTTATCCCCCTTCATGCTTAGCTCTTCAAGGTCATCATTCAAAAGGTTTATATGAGAATAAAATCTTGAAAGATAAAAAATATATTAAAATAAAAAAGAAATCCTCAGGATTATCTATAAAATATTTAAAAGAGTGGAGAGGAAAAGATTGAAATGAATGAAAGTGAAATAACATAAATACACCACATATAAGGCTAACCCCCTAATCCCTAGCTTATCTAAAAAATATCTAAATAAAAGGAGTGTGTTCATTGAATAGAACACTAAATGAAATAAAAATAAAGAAGCAATAAAAATGAAACCAAGGAATAGCAATTAAATGACAACCCCCCTCTCAAACATATATACAAAAATGAATAAAAAGCCTCACTTGTTGAAAGATGGACTAGGAAAATGATGGAAGACCAACACCTTTATGACTTCAGGGTCATGTCATGAAGGATCCCCTTTTCATTCGCTACCATAAATCATCTCTTGGCATGACTTAGTTTAGTCCTCTAAGAAACATACTTTTTCCTAAAAGTTGATGTCATGTAGGGTTTATGATTATCTTTCATAAGTAAACTTATGAAAACCAATAAATTAATTTTTATTTATATAGTTAAGAGAAACTATTAAGGTTTACATCATCTAACTACCAATGAAGGGGATATAATCACCATTCCAATTGAAGATGTCAAAGTTCATTTCAAAAAAGACTACTGCATCAACCATCAACCATCCACTTATTAAGGTTTACATCACCTAACCACTCATGAATAGGTTATAATCACCATTTCAATTGAAGAAATCAAAAATTCATTTTAAATAAGACTACAACATCAACCATCAATTTGGACACATCAACTCCAGCATTGAAGAAAACTTCAAACATTGGTCCCAGCATTCACTTTGTACACAGCCCATGAAAACATTAATTTAAGGGGCACACATTGTGGCTAGTTGATTTATAATGTACCTACTTTTAAGGGCATTTCTGAAATACTTCTTTATAAAATAGTTTTTATTAGAGAATTGAAAGGATGAATTATTCATTTTTGTAAACTTCCATTGGTTTGAGAGCCCATGGTATGAAGGTTCATGGATTTTTTTAGTAGCATATTGTATTGAAATGTGGTTTTGAGGTTCTTCTTCTCTCGTAAAAGAGGATTCCTTAACTGAATTTAATTCATTTTTGAATTGTATTCATTTTTGAATTGTATTCATTTTTGTAATGCACCCACTTTTAAAGGCATTTCTGAAACACTTCATTATAAAGTAATTTCTGGTAGAGAATTCGAAGGATGAATTATTCATTTTTGTATATAACTAGTGGTTTGAGAGCCCATGGTTTTTTAATGGCACATTGAATTGAATAGTGGTTTTGAGGCTTCCCTTCTCTCATAAAAGAGGTTATTCTAACCCATTTTTAGTCATTGAAAAATAAAGAAAAGTTGATATACTATTCATTCTTGGTATTTTTCTTTCCTTTGTTCAAGTCCTTTATAATTTTTAAAAGAGATTGAATAATTAATGGTTTCTTCAAGTAGTATTATATGTTTGGTAAATTGCATATATTCCCAAAGGGTGAGATCTATTTTTTCCTATCTTTTGCCATTTCTAAACTTTCTTTAAGTAAAAACATAATTATATTTGAAAGGAATGTCATTTTATAATTTGTCTCATTACTATTTGATTATCTAAAGAAACCTTTGCTTAGATTAAGTTATTTATTCCTATGAGATAAGTGAGATGAGACTTCTACAAAGGAGATTTTGTTAAGGGAAAAAGGACTTCGTGCCCACTGAAAAAAGGAATTAGTCTATCTTGTTTCCAATCACCCAAAATAAATTTAAAATAATACAAATTGTTTTCTTTTAAATCATTTCCTTGTCCCTTTATTTGTTTTTGTGATTTAAACTTCAACACATCTAATCATAATTATATCATAGATCCAAATGTTGTTCTATTGTTACATTCATTTATGATTTAGATATAGTCTACTTACCACCCTAATTTTATATAAGTATTTTAGTAATTGGTATTTTCAAGGAGTTAATTTTTCATTTCTTTCTCAACTAAGATTAATTGTTAAATAGAGATGTACATGCCCTTAAGTGTTTTTTCTTTTCTTTTCTTTTCTTTTCTTTTCTTTTCTTTTTCTTTTGAACTAGGTTGACCCTAGTCAAGTGTTTTTTCTTTTCTTTTCTTTTTCTTTTGAACTAGGTTGACCCTAGGCTAGCAGGAGCCGATGCCAATGTTAGATGAAAGAATGATACAATTTGCCCAACAGTGAAACACTATCACCAAAATTATATGAAACTAAATTAAGCTGGGAAACCCCTAAAAAAGTTACATATACTTTCATATTTCATTAATTGCAAGTTCATCTTTTGCTAATATCATAGTTAGGGTTTTATATGTTTCACTGCAAAATCTTCATCCAACCCTATTTTCATCATTAAAGCGCGCTTTATTATAATTCCTGATGAGTTTAGGATGTTTGAAAATATATGCTGAATGAATGATCTTACTCCTATTGATTGACATGCCTATTGGGCCAACGTTGACGCTTATTTCTTGTTCATTGGGTAAATAACCTGCATCTTTTGGCAACTCAATTCTGACGCCGAGTGTTTTACAGTTGAATTTTGATATATGAACCCATGTATGGATATGAATGTTATGTGGTATGAAAACTCTGATCCTTCACCAACCTAAGCTGCGAGCTTATCCTTTGAGCATTGTTTTCAATTCGGTCATCAATGAAATATGGAACTATGATGTCAAAATATAACCATGTATCATGAGTTCCGACTGGAAACATTGGTATATCAGCCATCATCTTATTGCTGGTCACAATTTCTCTCATTACTTCGTAAATGAATAGATGGTAAACAGGGACGTTGAATATGTTCACACTTCAAATCTCGCTTTGCGGGAGATAATACCGATATTATATTGTCTTTAGCATTAGTATTTTGGGTTCGAAATCAGGCTATGGTGATATTGCTTTCATACTATGATTCATTGTATTGTTTTGTCCTGGAATCTGAGATTGTAACGGTTAGAAATTGTTGATGGGTACCCACGCTTTTCAAATAGTTATCCGTGGCAACACATTTTTCATTGTTTTGAAATCAATGGTAACGCCTTTTAAGAAAAATGAATGCTGAACTTACTTGAATTTATTTAGGAAGGAAATCGTGAACAACAACGAAGTTAAACAATTAACTTTTAACTTTCCTCTCAGTCATATTTCGAGATATTCCCAAAATTTACAATCAGAATAAAGATCACCCACGATATTCCCAGTCTGCAATCAGAATAAGGATATGTATCCCAGCTGGGATATTCATTTGATATCTGTAGTAATTCGTATCGGCCTTAGTGGTTGTGCTAATTATTTCAGAACTACCTAAGTGCTATGAAGGAATAGTGTCCTACTCTCTTAATAACATCAGTATTATTGTGCTCCATTGCTTCATATTACAAGCAATCTCGGCATATGATCCTCCTCACAATTTTGGATGCCCTGTAATGGGTAATGGAATAATTATCTTGTATTTGTATTAATTTGAGAAGTTTTTTATGTAGTTCCAAGTATTTATTTGATAACTCAATGTATAATTTGAATTTCTTTCAAATTTATTTTTAATGGGTAACTTGATATGCTATTCACATTTATGCAAGTAACTTTTTACTATAGATATGAAGTTTCCTACTCAAACTCAGTCAAAAGAAGTTATCTTTGTTTTAGCTTAGTTTGACTTTTTAAGAATTTCTTCCTTAGGTTTAGAATCTTCTCATGATAATTTAAAGTGATAAGGCAAAGCCACTAAGGTGATTGTTGGTGGCTTGCTTAGTAATTACCCCTTGGCACTCGTAAATAGACTGGACTTTTCCTTCAAGAGAGTGACCTTAAAGTGAAAGGAAAAGCCACCGAGGTGATAGTGGGTGGCTTGCCTAGCAATTGCCCCCTTTGCACTTGTTGATAGGACCAGACTTTTCCTTCATAGAGAATCTAAGCAATAACATGTGGCCTCCTTTCAATGGCTCTAATGGCTTTTCCATCAACTAGATCTTTGAAAAGGGACCAATAGCTTTTGCATTGGGTGGATATTTGAAAAGGGACTTAATATTTCAAATGTGCCTAATGGTGTGCCATCAAGTGGATTTTCAAAAAGGGAACTAATATTTCCAATGAACTTGATGGCTTCGCCATTGAGCAAATATTTGAAAAGGGCCCAAATATTTTGAATAGGTCTGATGGCATTTCCATTAGGTGGATATTTCAAAAGGGGGTAAGATCTTTTGAGTAGGACTAATGGCCCAATGTTGGATGACGTTATAAGGAGGACTGGTAGCCCCATGAACGTTCATTTGAACGAGCTTGACAGTGATAAAAAGGGGCATTGTGTGTGGTCTACAAACCATGCAACAAGAATTTGTTTAAATGTAAGGAAATTAAGAAACTACGAAGGTTTAAGGATAATGTGAAAAGTTATAAAAAAAAATACCTGCCCTCTCTCAATAAGACTACCAAGGGGGATGTGTATAGGACATATGACACTTGAAAACTACATGGATTATGGCCAATATTTATTTTTAGTATGTGGGCATGAGTGTTTCTCTATCATGCAACTTTTTATGTTCAAAGGCAATGAGACTATCAAGCAATACACTAATTTGAAACCAATACGAATCACACTCAATATTAAAGAAACAAGGGAAATCAAGAGATACATAAGGGCTCTTGCTAAGAGTTATAATGTGTGTCCCAAAGTTCCTCCACGAGCCTTTTTGTCTTCATACTTCTAAAAGTGGCCATATTGAGAGGGACAAACCAATTTATGGACTGTAGTGGGGTATGACTCAATAATTTGTTCCATGTCCCTATCTGGTAGTTGCCTTGTAGGGATCCCCCATAAGACCACCTTACACTTTTGGAGTGAGAGGGAGAGACCACGATTATAATTTTTTGGACAAGGAGTTTCCACCATAGAGTTTAAGCAAGCTATGAAGCCAAAGTGTCCCTTCTCAAAATGTCAAGCTTGCCCTTCCCTAAAGTAGGAGAATATCAATATAAATAGCCAACTTACAAATTCAAATCGAAGTCTTTCCTTTGAGACATTGCAATGGGAGGCATCAATTCTACCAAATTTACCCAGACTTGCAACTTGACCCCCACCACTTTCACTAACATAGGAACATAACAAGCATGAACACAAACACATGCATCATTAGAGAGACCTAAGTTGAGAAATTTAGGGCTTTCATTAGGGTACGGTAATTGCATGATTTCTCTTAAATAGTGACATTTATTTGTGACACATAGTTCATTATCATTATTATTGTGTTCTTTTCATCATCCAATAAATGCCAAATGTAGAAGATTACAAAGCACCAAGAGAACACCAAAGGTAGGCTCCAAGCTAGGGAAAAACCCCTCCATAGGGGAAAACCCAAATAACTTCTTCTTGTAGAATCATTGTCAAAAGAGACTTCCAAGACCACAAACCCAAAAACAAATTCACCAGGCCAGCCACCAATAAGAAATTTGTTGTTCAAATTTCTTTTGTTCATCTTCACACCTAAAGAAACCTTAGTATCCATAGAAAAACTTGCACCTGGGAGCAATATCAAGACAGGTTTCGAATGTAGACATCTTACTCTTCTTTGTTAGTCATTATCCCCCATCTCCAAGACTCTCGCACTTATCTCTAGCCACAATTCAATTTGGATATCCATATGCTAAGTGTGTGTCTAAAGAAGGCCAAAGTCTCCTATTTATATAGGCTTCACAAGAGGTGGAAGGACCTCTCTAGGCCGACATGAAGGGGGTTAGCCAACCTAGACTTGGGGACTCTTTAGAGACTTCCAGACCAGTGTTATAGGAAATACCCCCACGGATCAAAATTCAGATTCGCGGCCTGTACAGATTCTTGGGTGATCCAGCCCTGAAACCCCATTTTAGAAATCGGAACCGTGGACCTGACCAGAAAAAATGATTCCTTGTTTGTAGGAACCATCTAGCCCAATCTACGGTTTCATACATCCAAGTCGCGGCTCCGAGGCCAAATCACCCATGGATCTGTCGCGGATCGGGGTAGACTCTGGGTGGATCCCGAGCAATTCTAAGGGCCATCAGACGGTTCCATGGACCAAACCCACTAAATTATTATTTTTTTGCTTAATTACGGCTGGGGGTGGGTTTATCTTGGGTTAGGGAAAAGAATGAGGGGAATAAAACTCCTTTTCTCCTCTTATTTGCTCACTCTTGTATTTTTTGGAGAGCTTGGAGAAGAGAGGAGAAAGATAGAAGAAGAGAGCTTGGAGAAGAGAGACTTGAGGAGAGCTTGGAGGAGTGAAGAAGAAGGAGCTAGGAGCAATGAAGGAGGAAGAGCTTGGAGGAGTAAAGAAGGGCTTCCATCTACAAGAGCTCAAGAGGTAAGTGCAAACCCAAAACTCCCTCATTTTTCTATCATTGTTTTTTGTATTTTTTCTCATCCCTCTCCTACTATTTTTCATTTTGTCTTCTTGCTCATTTAATTGTAGGTTGTCCACCACCTATATTCATATTCCAAGATAGTGTTCTTTTGGTTTTTATGTATCATTCAACTTTTGGTTTTCATGATGGCAAAGGGGAATAGGATTAGAAGGAAAGAAGAACAAGAGGATAGTGGTCCCCATATGAGTGACCCAATGTATAATGAGGAGGAAGGGTTTGAAAAGGAAAGGGATGAACCTGAAGTGAACATTGGAACACTAGAGGGGAAAGCTACATTGACACTGTTGTGGAACTATGTTACCAAACTTGAAGGGGGAAATGTGGCGGAAGCTACAAGTTTTTGTTCCATCATGGTTCTCGTGGAAGAAAACCATATAGTGGTTCATATACCCATGTGAGGAGGCATATTTGTGGGGTGTTGGATAGCGATGACAAAAAGGGTGTCGTGGGGATACAAAATTTTCCCAAACATTTCAACTGAACAAAGAAGAAAAGACATCCAAATAGAGGAGGTTGCACAACAAAAAACAAAAAACTCAGTCTGAATCAAGTGCAACCTCTATATTTGGTAGTGCATCTCCTCATGGTACTTCTGCAACCTCTGGAAGTAGAAGAACGATAATGGATTTCCCTAATGTTGTTGGGATGGATGATGTGGATGGAAAGATAGTCTGGTTTCTTTGTTTGTGGTGTACCATTCATTGTGTTTCACTCTCCCTATTGGCATGATATGGTTAAGGCCATCAATGAAGCCCCAAAAGGATACAAGAGACCCAACTATGAGAAAGCTAGAACAGTGTTATTAGAAAAAGAAAAAGAAAAGGTTCTAAGAGATTTGACACATTTACAAATGAGTGGGTGGATTGTGGGGTATCCATTATATCAGATGGATGGACAAATATTAGAAACCAACATTTGATAAATGTTCTTGGTGTTTATGTTAGTGGTCCAGTATTTATTACATCTCATGACTCCTCCATCAGCGCAACTTCCCAAAACATTGCAAATATCCTATTACAATCAATCAAAGATGTTGGCCCTAATAATGTGGTTCAAGTGATCACTGATAATGTAGCAAATTATAAGGCAATAGGAAAAATTATTGAGCGTACTCATCCACACATCTTTTGGTATGGGTGCTTGGTGCACACATTGAACCTTTTGAGGAAATAGATCGTGAAGCATAAATAATGTGGATGGATTAATGAGATTTACAAGAGAGGGAAGCAAATCATTAAATTTATCACTAAGGCATACAAGGGTAAACTACATTTATGGCACTTACTCCAAGTTGCATTTGCTTAAACTTGTGAAAACAAGATTTGCAAGTTATTGCCTCACCTTTAGGTGGCTAGTGAAGGTGAGACGAGATTTAACTAAAATGGTGACCTCTAAATCATGGAATGCAATTAACACTGATAGAGATGGTGCTTATGTAGCCAAGGGCACTATTCTTGACCTGTTCTTTTGGTCATAAATTAAATATGTTTTGCAATTCACCAAACCAATATATTACATTATCAAGTTTGCATATTCAGATTAACCAATAGTTGGGGAGGTGTATGAGAAAATGGATAGTATGTTGGGGCAGATTAAAGACATTGTTGATCCTAGAGATATCACCTTGTACAATTATATTCATGAAGAGGTGGAAAAACAATGGGATATGTTAAATGTTCCATTGCATGCCTTAGCATATTTTCTTACACCTAAATACTATCATCCACCATAGCTTTCAGCACTAGCACCTGGAGGGGGGGAGCAGGAGAAAACCACACATAGAGCCAAAGGTTCTATCTAATTATATGAGAGCATTGGATAAATTAGTCCCTGATGAGGAGGAAGCTTCAATGGTACGGAAACAATTGAGAAACTATACGCTTAACGTTGGTCCATTTGGCAGCATGCATGCAATTAGAGATCAAGAGAATTTTTCTTCTCTTGAGTGGTGGAATATGCATGGAAGTGCTACTCCCCTTCTACAAAATTTTACATTGTGGATGCTATCGCAGGTGGTAAACACTTCTTCTACAGAGAGGTGTTTGAGCTCTTATTCTTTCATCCACATTTTTAAAAGGAATATGTTAAGTTTAGACCAGGAAGAGATCTTGGTTTATGTTCACTACAACTTTTGATTGTTGTCCCATTACTGTGATGATGCAAAGACTAATAAAGACCTTAAGGTTTGGGATAGAAATCCAGAGGAGCCCAATTTGGAGGATGGAGTGCATTATCGAGAAAACTAATGTCCATTCAGAGCTGTTAGTCCCACTAAGATGGGTATCTATCTTAGAAACAAACAAACTAAAGTCACTTGTGTTTTCCTTTATGAGAGATAGATGAGAGAGAAGCAGAG
>APFE030558599.1:77974-125884 GCA_000404065.3 Pinus taeda | reverse complement strand
TCACGATATGTAGTGATCCGAGGATTCATTCTCTCCTCGGTATTACCGACACTTGATCCGTGGCTTGACACCCGATTGGTCCATGAATTCTATTTAAAGCGCATGGAGGGTCATTTGTAGGTTAACCGTGCATGAGAGAAGCTTATGTAAATTTTCATTCTTTTATTAATAAATGGCCTGTAGTAGCCACGTTGGCGCAGGCCGTGGACTGTTTCCCTCTCTGAGGGTTTTAACCACGTCAAAATACTGGTGTATTGATCTGTGATCTGTTTGTGAGCGGTGTCCTTCTGGTGTTCTGTCTGAGGAACTTACCCTGTAAATTCCTACAGGTAGATGGGGTCTACCTAGTAGATTCCAATCAAAGGAAATGACTAGATTTCTTGGAGGAGGGACCAAATAAATGGCCGAGTAAATCTCTGACGAACTTCCTTCCTGTGGTAAAGGAACGGGTAGATTTCCCCCATGTTCATCGGATTGTGTGTTGACGAAAAGAATTTGAATGGTGTCATTCTCATTCTCTTTGGTGACTATATCATCTGAAGGTAAACCTTCTGAAGGGCCGACTGCCATCTCGACCTGTTGACTTTGGTCCTATGTGGACTCAGAGGGTTTATCTTCAATGATAGGTGCTATGACCAACAACAAAGGTGTGTCAATCAGATTTTCAACTAGTGATGGACTCGGCAAGAGTTTCTTGTATCCAGGAGGAAGTCGTAGCGGTGAAGCAGGACGGTTATCCAAGACTCTTTTAGCTTCATCTAGGAAGGGAAAACGGTGGATGGCATGATCGCCTTCACACAGTCTACAAGGAATTTTAGATCTTCCTTTTTGTTCATCGACTTCATTTTCACTAGTTGACGGTGTAATTTCAACATGATCGTCAGAGGTTGAGGGCACCGGATTGTGCAAGTGGGGAGACCAATTCCTTAAGATCCGCGGGATGCAAGGACAATCTCAATGATAGTGGTCTCCTTTGCAAATGACACATGGAGATTTAGGTTTAGATGGTGCAGTGTGTGGATTTTTGCTAGATGATGCATGGTTGCCCCCTTTTGCCGTTGGCTTCTTCTTCTTCTTCTCCTTCCCTTTCTTCTTCTTCTCAGTTACTTGGTTTTTAGTTTTACTAGCTTCACCAAGCGAAGAGGAAGAAGGAGAGGGAGAAACAAATGAAGTAGAAGGTTGGGGGGTAACTCTATTATCATCTGGTTGCTGATTTGATTACTCAAGAATCACGGTGTTTTGAATGACAGAGGTAGAGACAATCCATACTGGCAGGCCAATTGTCAATCCTGGAAAGGACAACGTGGCCATATGAGGTGCACCAACATCTCCCCAAGAGGAGAAGGGACTAGGATTCCCCTCAAGGGGAAATCCTTGATTGGTGGACTCCATTTTCTCAACCTAAGACCAACGACGGAACAGTGATTTTATTCCAATTAAAATATATTTTATGACACTTTGACACAACTTTCTTTTTCAATTTTTAAGAGTCGATAAAAAGCTAAAGATGACTCTAGTCGCCTTCAATTTTTAATGAGCCTGAAGTGACAAGTGCTCAGATGGACCTTTTCTTTTAAGAAGTCTGAAAAGGAACGAAAGTGACTACTCTAGAAATCTAGACAGAGGGATTACGAAACCAATCGCAAAACTGCAGAATACTTTTTAAGGTACGGTAGTCAATTTTCCCGAATGCTCTGTTCAGTGCATTACAATCGATAGGGCACCAGACAGAGCTTCCTAAGGATAAAGGATATAGCCTATTGTGGTCTCCCAATATATACTCGATGGTACGTGGGAGCACAAGTCCGTATTAGCACTTGTCGTATCAAAGAGGAGGAATCACCAAACCTACAATGAAAATGATAGTTACCAGGCTTTACGACGCTGGAATACGTCTCTAGCCTAAACTTCTAGATGTTGTCCGTTAGGTTCCAAAGCGTTTTTATGTTCATTGAAATTTATTTTACAGTTGATCTTTCTTAAGAAGTTTGCCTTAAGGTTCACCACATGATGTAGATATAAAATTCCTAAATATACAATCTAAGATGATAAACATTCATTTACTTTCTTTTTGCAATGAAAACCCTAGCTACTAAGGAAAGAGAAGTAAGATTCTTTCAACATAAAGCAGAGAGCACACACTAAGATGCATTGTCCTAAATCAATTTCCGCACGCAGTCTAAATGCAAATGCACATGCATGTATTTGTTTTTCACTTTCTTAATGTGTGAATGACAAAAAGAATGCTAAGTACAGATCTGAACTATTTTCTTTCAAAGCGACAATACTAACAATTTTCTTTTCAAAAAATGAAAGGAAGACTAAAACGACACTTTGTGATTTAGAATTGAAAACTGCTTTCGACACTTGAAATGCTATTAATTCAAATCAAATACAATGGCAAAAGTGTAATCGACTATCAAAAAGAGGAAGACTCTTTTCTTTGACTGAAAACATCACTTGCGACACTTTCAAATCAAAAGATGACAGTTTGATTAAGCTACTGTTTGCAAAGGAGAACTGTAAATGACAAAAAATACATAAAAACATTCACAATTCTTTGAACAATGAAGGCTAAATAATGCAAAGGAAGGGACTTTCAACACTGATATACTGATCATAGACAACAAAACTACTGAATAACGTTGAAGACAATGAAGAAAAAACCAAAATCTGGACGCAGAAACAGTTTCACCTAATCATCGCACCTGTAACACAGGGAAACATGGATGCATCTCACCTGCAACACACGAGAGGTGCGATGCATCCAAACTACCAATGAGAGACAGTGCGATGGTCCAGGGACGAGACTGAGCTTGGTTTTTTCTCACAGTTTGCAGCTTAGTTCAGGAATTTAGGCTGAGCTAATGATAGGCAGTAAAAACAAAGCATAGGGGTTGATCTAATGAGGTTACTTGAGCTACCACTAGGGCACTTAGGATGTTTGCAAGTCATATGTTCAGTTTCTAAACTAACCCAGAGATTGATTGAAGCAACGTTGATCTACTTTGCAGTTGCATAGAAAAAGTCGTTCGAAGGCTAGCTGGCTTAACTTCAGACTCCATCTGTAGTTTATAAAGAAAAAAAATAGAAGCAAGCAAACAAGCTATTCGCTCCCCAGCGGAGTCGCCATTTTGTTATCAAGAAAACTAATGTCCATTCAGAGCTACTAGTCCCACTAAGACGGGTAGCTATCATAGAAACAAACAAACTAAAGTCACATGTGTTTTCCTTTATGAGAGATAGATGAGAGAGAAGCAGAGAGTACCAACCTCAGTCTTTCGCTTGGCTCCTTGCTTTTTTTCTCTCCCATTTGACAGAGCTTTGCCACTCTTTCCTTACTTGTCCCGCTTCAAAGAACACATGTAGAGTCAAAGCAGCATAATAACATCAAAGCATAGAGATCTATAACCATAAACAATATAGGATCAGATATATATTAACCATACAATGCATATATCAATACAAGATTCATAAATATACAAGAATATGGAGGAAAAATCAAACAACTTTATTGATAGAAGTAGTAGAAGAGAGGATTACAACCCATTGGTCTGACCCAAAGCCATCCTCCCAGCATGAAAGCCCTCTTCACCTCATGAAAATCTATATCACCCAACACTATAATGTTCCACAGAGAAACCAACAACACTTCCTTACAAGATACAAAATTCCAGCCTCTGGATCTCTAGGATGAGGGATCCATATATAAATATTTGCAGGTGGGTGAGTCAGCTTCTGGGATTTTGATTAGTGTCATTTCTCTGATATTCCTTGGTTCCACTTGGAGATTTCATGATCTCTTACTCATCCCCGGGTGAATTCAAAGAGGCAAGTGTCAAATGGGCAGTTTCTAGAAGATTCTTTGGGTTTCCACCTAGCCAACTACCTCTGCCATTTGTCTGCTCTCGCTCATCGCACCCTACAGAAGGGCTTTTTAGTATGCATCGCACTTTTTGCATGTAGTAGGTGAGATGCATCGCACCCTTAGCACTGAGCAGTCTGTATGGTCCAGTTTTGACCAGTTCTGAGTAGCTTTTCAAGGATAACTTCTGGGAGATGATGTAATCAGTTGACCTTGTTCCTTTAGGGTATGAAACAACACTTTTAGGGGCTTAGAAGCCCTTGGTTTATGGACATATGAGATTGGGGTTACAGTGCCAAAATATGTCTATAACGGAGTGTTGCAATTAGAGAAATTAGAGGATGTTCTTATCCAGGATGATGATGATTGAGTTAACATGCCACCCCCATCTAGTCCCTTGGTTTCCAAGTTCCATGCTTCAACACCAACAGCAGGGGCTTCATCTTCATCAGTTCCACAATCACTGAAACAACTTCTAGAGCCACCATATTCTTCATTTCCACCACATGGAGTCTCACTACCTGTTCGTGGTGGAAGAAGGAGAGATCAGTAGATATATTCATAGTTTACTACTTTTGTCATATATTAGACTTGTAGACTCTGGTCGTGAATTTGAACCTTTTTTGTCTTTCTCTTCCTAGTTCAACGTGTACTAGAGTATTGGTGGTGGCCAAGTGGCCTATTTTGTAAACATTATTATTTTAATTTTGGACATGACTCATGTTGACATTCGCTCACTTGCTAGATAAGTTACTTGAAGGTTTGATGATTTTATCTTCTAAACATTTTATGTTTTATGATATGATTAAAAATTTGATGTATGTTTGTAATTGCTAGAATCTAGATGGTTGATGCTCAAATAATTAATCATTGATGTACAATGAAATCATGGATGCCATATCTATCTTGATTTATGTAAAAATATGCATGTTTTCATGTCTTCTACAACTAATTTGGGATTTTTTTTTAATATAAATGCAAAAAATTATTTAAAAAAATAATATATATAATATAATATATATAATATATATATATATATATATATATATATATATATTATATATATATATATATATATATATATATAAATATATATAATATATATATATATAATATATATATATATATATATATATATATAATATATATATATATATATATATATATATTATATATATTATATATATATTTATATATAATATATATATATCTAATATATATATATAATATATATAGATATATAGATATATATAATATATATATATATATATATATATATATATATATATATATATATATATATAGTAGACTCTTTTGAACGCTTATGAAATGCTTCGCTTCCTAGAATTTTGGGAAATGACATTTCCACATCCCCGCTTCGTGAAACATTGTTCTAGACATAAAATAATATATATTTTCTTGATACAAACTCCCAACAAGTATTTTACATCATTGACTTTGACTCAAGACTAAATCCCTAGAGCACTCAATGGGTGTTGGACCTGTTACCGCTCAAACAAGCAGGGGTCCTAGAAGGGGATCTGATACAAAATGGATCTAGAATAGACTTCTAGGTCTAAAGTGTTCCTCACAGAGGAAAATGAAAGTCCAATGATGCTCTTGGAAATAGCTCCATTGCGTAGATCTTTTCATTCTGAATCTACTGCAACTTGAATGGGCTAAGAAGTTTGACTTTGTCCTTTGAAAAGGAGGCAAATTATTATATAAATTGGACTTAAGGTAAAATGTGTTTTTTAACATAAAAACCCTTAGAACCCATCGCATCACAATAAACAAAGGGAAAGGACTTAAAACAAGCGAAAAGGCCTTCCACGGACCCGACAAATTTATAAATCAAATAGGAAAACCTTTTGAGTTTCGAAAGGAAGGGGCAGTAAACGGTATTTCGAGGGGGCCTCCAGCAGTAAACAGTATTGGATGGGCTCTTCCCAATTCCATACACTGACTGACACGTGGCATGGTGAAGGAAAGAGGAAACCTCTCTTTCAGGCGGTTAAACCCTGTGTAAGTTATGCGCCTGAAATGCACTGTCAGTCGTCGGATTAGCGGTCGCAGATCAATAGTCAGGATCTGATCGGCAGATCAGCGATCGGCATGACCAAAGGGAAGACCTCCGGGCCAATGCGATAGGGATATGCAACGTGCGGCCATCAGATCTGGAAAGGAATGGACGGTCCAGATTTAATCGGCGATCGATGATCGATGATCCCCGATGCTAGGCCCAATACAATTGCAATTGTGATAAGCGATTAAGGGTTAGACCCAATGGGAATTATAAGCCCGATCGCATAATATTTGAAATCCAAAAATTCAGATTTTCAATGTATTTCCCATGTAAATGGGTTTCTGGCCATTTGTCCATGCGATGATGCGATTGTGATATTACGATGGATGGCAAACCCGAAAGGGATTATAGACCCAATTTCATAGATTTTGAAATCTAGGAAGTAAGGATTTCTGTGTATTCCTATGTATTGAGGTTTTAAGACCTACTGCCTAAGCGATAGTGATAAGCGATATTTGGATGGACCCGATAGGTTTATAGGGCAAATTCCATAATATCTGAAGTCTGAGCTAAAGGCCCATGATGTGTTTTGCATGTGTTTCCTGTGTATTTCCATTATTTGGCTGACACGGCCAGAGGAAGGCAAAACGACTGGATTTTCCTACCCACCTATTCTTTTCCATTTGTAAATGGATTCTTGTGAGGAAATAGTCAGGTTCTTCAATGATGGAGGACTGTAACCGAGGCATGATAAAAACACAAAGAGCACAAGTGTTGAACGTAGCTAAAGATTGCCAAGGGAGCTAGAGGACTGAAAGAGGTCATTGGAACGTTGTTGAAGAATCGCTTGGAGGTCAAGAAAATTACAGAGGCATGCAGAGGCCGAGAGAGAGAGCTCAGAGAAGCTAGAGCCATGAGCCAAAGCTAGAGTCATGAGCCAGAGCCAAGAGCCAGAGCCAAAGCCGAGAGCCAGAGCTAGAAAGTCAGAGAGCTTCAGATTCAAGGATAAGATGGTGTTCTAAGCCCATTGTATTCAGTGTAAACCAATGGAGTTAAGCATGGATCTTGTAAAAGGACTTTGCCATAATCCCAGAGAGCCTATTTGAGTTGACTAGAGCTCAAGGAGATGTTGCCCAAGGGTTTTCAGTGAACTCCATATTATATTGTTGTTATGTGTGATTACTTGTTACTGCATTGTATTTGCTGCTTTATTTGTTGTTATATGTTTCATATCAGTTCAAGCAAATAAACTTAAGGCACATAAATAGTTTAAAGACAAACACAAGCATACACCTATTTTCAAGCACTTTTTAATTCCGCAATTGGTTAATCACTCAATCTTGGGAACATTTAATCTTTGGAAGTGGGAGAGGTTCTTGTAAGCTTGACAAGAAGCCTTTAGTGCCCCATTTTCAAATCAGGTGGTATCAGAGCCTGAGATTGGTTAATCCCGCCTTCAAGAAGGTGATATCAAAGCTAGTTATACCAGAGCAAGTGGTATCATGAAGCAGAATGCTTGATTGACAGAGCAAATATTGCTTGTCTGAAAGGTGTTTGGGCAGTCAAGGATTGATTGTATGCTTGTTGCAAATTGACTATTGTTTGAGTTTGCAGAGGTGAAGGGAAAGTTATTAATAGCTCAATCCAGGAAGGACAAAAAGGAAGAAGGGCTGAAGGCATCCTTCTTATCTTGAAGGACCTCAAAGCAATCCTTGAAGCACAAGAGGTTTGTTGCAAAAGGTTGCTTGAATAAGCCCTTTGTTAGCCTTGTTTGAAGTTCTTTTGTTCATTTGCATAATGACACCTTCTACAAGTGAGTCCTCAAATTCCTCCTTCATCACAAGACTCTTTGATGAAAACATGAAGCAAGACTTGTCCACCATGATGGATATTGTGAGAGAAATGTATGAGGATGGAAGGAAGAGCAACATACTTAGAGAGCAGTTGAATTTCGTGGAGGAAGAGAAGCAGTTTTTTTTTGACAAACTGCAAGAAATGGAGAGGCAACTTCATATTGAAAATATGAACCTAAAAAGGATGCATGAGTTGGAGTCACAGCTCTTTGTTGCCAAAGAAGCCTTAGTCAAGTATCAGCTTGAAGAAGAGGTAAACCATTCCAATTTGTCTTCAAATTCTTCTAAGAATTCTTATATTGTTTCTTTTGAAAAACATACCAGAGGCATAGGTTCCAAGCTAATGTCCAAGATGGGCTATGAAGGAAAAAGCTTGGGTAAACATGCACAAGGTATTGTTGAGCCAATAATGGTTGAGGAAAGGCCTAAGTAATTGGGTCTTGGCTATGGACAGCCTTATGGAGAAAGTTCCAAAGCTGCCATGAAGGCCATTGAAACAGTTCCAAGAAGGAGTTTAATTGTAGGTCCTCTACCTCAACAGTGTGAAGACTGTATTCAAGAGGAATGCAATAGCTTGAAACATCATTTGTAGGATGCAGGTGTTCATAAGCACACACTTGAACCAGAGAGTTGTGGAAGCTCTAACAGCCTTGAGGAGATTGATGGTGTTCCAAAGGGAGCCACTTCTTCATTTGCTTCACCTCCTCATGAAGGCAATAAAGGTGAAAGAGAAAGGTATAAATCTGGTTGTAATCATCTTCCTTTTGATTTTTCAAACCATGATAAATTTCCACATAGATATGGGAAAAGAATTGCATGTTCCTTTTGTGGTTTGGATAACCATAATGTTTCTAGATGTTGGAAGAGGATAGCCACATGCAGGAAACTTTTGAAGGAATGGAAGCAAGAAGCCAAAGTTCCATTGGATAAGGCAAATCATGTTGTAAAGAGGATGAACATGTGTTGCACTTACTGCCATAAGCAAGGGCATCTTGCTGAAAAGTGTTGGACTCTGAATCCAATAATGCTTCCACAAAAGCTGAAGAACGTGGAAAGAGAAGATGGTAGAAATGGAAAGGAAGTTTCCATGGATGATGTGTTTCATGATGATTCACATGTTGATGCTGATGTGCAAGCAAAGGAAAGACCTTTGAAATGGATTGGTCAGAAATGGTTAGAGTTCTTATCCTATTAAGATTGCATGTCTATTGATGCATCTATTTGCATTTCTTTGTTAATGGAATGCAAGTTGCAGGTTTTTACCAAGATGGTGAATGGAAAAAGGTTGAGTAGGAGACTCACTTTGTTGCTGCAACATTATATTTCATTTCAACTTCGAAAGTACAGTGTGCTTAAGCAAAAGTTGAAGGATGAAATGCATTCATAAGCTTGATGTGCATGAACACAGGGATGCTGATGATTTCCTTGTATTTGAACATGTATGTGTAATTAACTTGTAGGGTTGATTTCTTTGACATGCATGTGATGCAATGTTGACTTCGGAGAATTTAACTTGGTCTCCAAGATGGAGATAATGATGAAGTGTTTCATCTTTTGAAAAAGAGTCCTAATGGTCTTTTTCTACATGCTTGACTTGAATGGTCATTTGTTTTAAAGGCATGTTTTGTGGGCTTATTATCTATTCCATCATTTGTATGCAGATGTAAGACATGGAGGTATTCACAATATGTGAAAATCTATTTCTTTTGTTGAAGCGGGAGTTTAGGCCATCCAATTGTTGTCTGTATTTCTGTTGTTGTTAACAGTTGTTGTTAACAGCTTTTCAAACAGGTACAAATGGAAATTTTGTGAAGCAGATGTACTTCACATTTGTTTGAGCCACCTTGGATCCATGATCAAGGCAGAGAAGTTCAAACTACCTTCTGTAACCATCTCAGCAGGAGTTATGTAGGAAGGCAAGGAGGAAGACAGTTCTTCCCAGGGGAACCAGTACATCCAAGAAGGAAAGGGGTTAGAGACTTTGGTTCAGAGGCACTATGCAAGGCAAGTGTATGGAGGCTGAAATAAGAGAGTGTTGTTACTCTCATTTACTGTTCAGATCAGTATGTCAGTCTTTTGGAGACCAAAATTTCTTTTAGTGGGAAGGTGTGATCCAAAATGGATCTATAGTAGACTTCTAAGTCTAAAGTGTTCCTCACAAAGGAAAATTAAAGTGCAAGGATGCTCTTGGAAATAGCCCCATTGCGTAGATATTTTCATTCTAAATATACTGCAACTTGAATGGGCTAAAATGGACTTCGAATGAAGAAGTTATCGCAAGAAGAAGTTTTCCTTTGTCCTTTGAAAAGGAGGCAAATTCTTATATAAATGGGACTTGAAGGAAATGTGTTTCTTGACATAAAAACCCCTAGAACCCATCACATTGCAATTCTTCATTGCATCGCAATAAACAAAGGGAAAGGACTTAAAACAAGTGCAAAGGTCTTCAGCGGACCCGACAAATTTATAAATCAAACAGGCAAACCTTTTGAGTTCCGAAAGGAAGGGGCAATAGGCGGTATTTCGGGCGGGCCTCAAGCAGTAAGTGGTATTGGATGGGCTCCACCCGATTCCATACATTGACTGACACGTGGCACAGTAGAGGAAAGAGGAAACCACTCTTTCAGGTAATTAAACGTCATGTAAGTTATGCACCCGAAATGGACTATCAGCGTTGGATTAGCAGTCGCAGATCAATGGTTAGGATCTGATAGGCAGATCAGCGATCAGCATGACCAAAGGGAAGACCCCCGGGCCAATGCGATAGTGATATGCGACGTGTTATATCAGTGGTCAGATCAAGAAAGGAATGGACGGTCTAGATTTAATCAGCGATCCCCGATGCCAACACCAATACGATTGTGATTGCGATAAGCAATTAAGGGTCGGACCCAATGGGAATTATAAACTCGATTGCATAATATTTGAAATCTGGAAATTCATATTTTCAATGTATTTCCCGTGTAAATGGGTCTCTGGCCATTTGGCCATGCGACGATGCGATTGTGATATTGCAATGGATGGCAAACCCGAAAGGGATTATAGACCCGATTTCATAGATTTTGAAATTCAGGAATTCATGATTTCTGTGTATTCCCATGTATTGAGGTTTTTAGACCTCCCACCTAAGCGATAGAAATAAGCGATATTTGGACGGACCCGATAGTTTAATAGGGCCGATTCCATAATATTTGAAGTCCAGGATAAAGGCCCATGATGTTTTTTGCATGTGTTTCCTATGTATTTCCATTATTTGGCTTAAATGGCTAGAGGAAGGCAAAACGACTGGGTTTTCCTACACTCCTGTTCTTTTCCAAACAATCGGGTTCTTCAATGATGGAGGACTGTAATCGAGGCATGATAAAAACACAGATAGCACAAGTGCTGAAGGTAGTTGAAGGTTTTCGAGGGAGATGGAGGACTGAAAGAGGTCACTGGAAGGTTGTTGAAGAATCGCTTAGAGGTCAAGCGAATTATAGAAGCACACAGAGGCCAAGAGAGAGAGCTCAGAGAAGCCAGAGCCATGAGCTAGAGCCAGAGCCAAAGCCAAAGCCAAAGCCGAGTGCCATAGCGAGAGCCAAAGCCAGAAAGCCGAAGAGCTTCAGAGCTAGGGATAAGCTGGTGTTCTAAGCCCATTGTGTTTAGTGTAAACCAGTGGAGTTGAGCGTGGAGCTTGTAAAAGGACTTTGCCATAATCCTAAAGAGCCTAGTCGAATTGACTAGAGCTCAAGGAGATGTAGACGAAGAGTTTTCGGTAAAATCCATATTATATTGTTGTTACTTGTTGTTGCATTGTATTTGCTACTTTATTTGATGTTATATGTTTTATATCAGTTCAAGCAAATAAACTTAAGGCACATAAACAGTTTAAAGACAAACACAAGCATACACCTATTTTCAAGCACTTTTTAATTCCACAATTGGTTAATCACTAAATCTTGGGAACATTTAAGCTTTGGAAGTGGGAGAGGTTCTTATAAGCTTGACAAGAAGCCTTTAGTGCCCCATTTTCAGATCATGATCCTAGAGGGGCAATTGCTAGGTCAAGAGCAATAATGGAGCAATAGCCCACTATCACCTTAGCTAAAGCTCCTTACTCTTTACGGACATTCATTGATGAGAGGAGACCAAATATGAAGGGAATCACCTAGATAAATGGGTCAATAGAGGGGAAAGAGTGATTCCTAAAGAGACCTTTTCATAAGATAGGCTCAATATATGGCTTGCTTACCCAAGAGGCAAGATGAAAGGCTCTCTAAGAAGGGAAAAGACGGTCTTAGGGGCTAATTTTTGGGAATGAGACTTATTAAGGAGGGACCTAGTCCTAAAAACCATTATGAAGACTTGGCTTCCAAATGACATTTGCGAAATTATCTTCAAAAAGTTGTGGGACCACACGAGACCAAGTGGACCCAAAATTAAGTATAGTAAGAGGAATTGATCACTCAAGGAGAGGCTTGACCTAATTGTGGAAGAGAAGATGATCAATGGACAAATATCCTTGGAATGGAATGCAATGATCTAGATGAGGTCACTAGCCAAGAGAAACCCAAGGCAAGAAATGATCCTCGAGCTAGGGATTGGATTATCTCGAGATCCCATCATCAGATTTTCTTCCAATTTGGAGGGCCTCTAGAAACAACTCCAGGGAAGTTGTGGACCAAAAATAGAAGTGTTTAGATGGCTAGATTGCGATATAACTTATGCCCTATGTGACCTATGTAGGCTAGACCTAGAAAGAAAGAGAGAAAGGTGAGAAAAATATGCTTTAGGGTGACCACCTATGGAGGACCAATGCCTAATCCTTTGGGAGAAATGGAGTCAAGATGATCCCAATGTTTGGGATGGTTTCACTTCATCAATGAGGCCTTCAGAACAATTTCACATGGCAATTGGGGCATGGGACAATTGGTTCAAGGTATTTATACTTCTATGTGCAGTATGTGATGACTTATCAAAATAAAAATATCCTTAGGAACATTCACTTATTCAAAAATGGCCTTTGACATGATGCAACGTTATAGAAAAGACAAATTTCCACCATTGCACACAAGAAAAGCGGCAAATTTCAAGCTAGCCTAGCGAAGTTCCCCAACAACATGCATGTGACATAAGAAAATGATAAAATAGCATTAAAATAGAACTTAAATGTGAGAAAAATTATATCCAATCATCATCATATGCCAATACAGAAGCTCCAAGACAAAAAATGAAGAGATCCAAACATCAAAATTCATCCATCCATCCAATTTTGTCCTCCAAAGAAAATAGCAAAAATATCATAAGTTAATATGATCAATCCAAGTGATTATGATCAAATTCCATCACACTTCTATTTATACACTTCCTAATGAATTTGATTTATCTAATTAGGCCTAATTTAGCCCCTAAAATAAAATAATGTGCATAATAACACTAACTTTTAGTGACAATCCCACCGAATAGCTCAATCATACATGAATAAGCCTCTCAAGAGGTTCGATTAATCAACTGAGTGATTCATTGGGCCTTTTAGGAGGCCTAATGAAGTCCAAAGGGTGCCACGATGTAGAAATCGACTCCCAACATAGTGGACAAGGGGTTGGCCACTTGTTTTCCAAGCAAAATCCTGTGATTCTCCCAAGTGGATGTGGGGGCACAAGGTCATCCTCATGGGTCTCCAAATGGATCGGAAGTGCTTGTAAACCATCTGTAAGGGATGGAATGATGACATAAGTCATGCCTCTATAGCAGGAAACAATCATTTGGACCCTAGAAGATCTGCCAATTGTATGGTGCATCTGTGGAGCCGGTTGGGCATGGTTAACTAAGTGCATCATCCTCATCCAAAAAGGTGGAAAAGGAACAATAAATGAACATTTTTGGTGATCCATGAAGTAATCATGGCTATGGTGGATGCCCATGGCTCTCAACACTCACCCTACAAGTTCCAATGTGGCCCTCTAGAGGACTATGACCCTATATAGGGAGACCAAGCCCCAAATGGCAATCCACCTGCAATCTTGCATAAAATCCAGTGTGTCCCCTTTCCCTCCAATACAACAAATCATTATAATAATCAAGTAAAATATCTTACAAGCCATGGAACCAATGGAGCACTTCATGGTGGCATGCCCTTCCATAGTGGGCTTTAGTATGTATAAGTGTCTCCAAGCTCAATAGGGGTTTAGCCAAAGACCATATTAGGTGGTTTCAACCTCTAAAGGGGGTGACATGTTCATGGTGCATCAAGATGCAAGGGTAGCTATAATGAGGGAATCCCATACCTGGGTATATAAGTGTAGGAGGGAGTAGATTGTGGTAGATTAGTTACCCCGACCTTTGTTTCCCACCCTTGTTCATTGTCATTTTTCTTTTATTGACTTTTATTCATAACTACTCGAGGCTCCAAGGGATGGAGAGCATGATGCGTGAGATGTAGCAATGAATACCCCCTTAAGGTGGGGCAGTTCATTGCCCACTAGTGATCAGGACAATCATGGGTCCCTTAATGATAGATGGGCTCATCTAGGGCCCATAGGAACCAAGGTGATGGCCATGGGTAAGGGGTAAAGCTCATGATAGGATTTTTCCCACGTGATAAATTTGTATGTTCTTACCATATTTTTCATTTTGTGGTACATTTCCTATTGAGAGTGGCCAAATTATGCTTTTGCTTTTCTTTTTAGTTGCATCAACCTCTGGGGCATCATTCTAGGCCCAACCCAAGGTGTGGCCAATGGGAGGGGGAGGCTAACCCTATGTGGACCCAATGGACACATGTGGACTCGGATGGGAAAATAGATGAATGGGGGTAAAATGAGTAGAAGGCGAGTGATGTAGCTAGTATCGGGAAGTGGGATCACATGACCAAAATCAGGATTTTCCATGTATTTCCAACCTAAAATCCAAATGGTCAATAAAGGAGACCCGACGAAACTAGGATACAAGCATAAACACAAAATTAGGCAATGGAGACAAGAATATAAGCCTAACACACTCTTTCCGCTGAATCCCCCCACCAATCTATGTCCAAAAGTTCAGATGAAAAGTAAGGAAAATTACTCAACTACACCAATGAAAATCCATACCTTTGGGGTCTAAAGGCCCACCTTCAAACATACATTCATGACAAGTGGTTGGGGGACCACATGGTCAGCTCAGGTGGCGAAGAAAATGACACATCGAGCTATCTAGTGGCTACAAGGGGTTGTTGGTTGCCAGTTATGGACCATCTAGGAGAAAAAAATTTCCTCCATACACACTACCCATAGGTGTTGGGTAACATTTGGCTCCAACTGGCACATGAGCTCTCTAAAAAGTGTGCGAAGCTATATGAACGAGAGGTCATGAGAACACCACCAATCTCTTGGTTACCGTAGACCTGTTACCTACACATACAAAGACAAAGCACATAGGAAAGCATGTTTTACGGTGTCTTATGATCACCCATGCTTAGTATTAGGCCGTAAAAATCAGCAAGAAATAAAAGATATGAAAATTTAATCTAAATTCAACTTAATCTATCATGAGAAATATCATATTATGTTAGTTCTAATGAAAAAATCAACATGCAGTGCATCCTATCCTAACATGCATATAGTAAGGCTAATACTAAGTGCAATCATAAAGCCAATGCAACCAACATATCATCACATCAATATACATATGCCTGCCAGTATGATTACTCATGTAGCAAATCCCAAAATTAATGTGGACATAGTCACATTGAGGATGAAGCAGGTGAGAGGTGAGAAAATATAATATCCATTCAAGGTAAATAGAAGTCCTAGCAAAAAGAAAATAATTCAATCTAGAAGTGGCTTTCCTTCTAAGTACACAATGGTGGAATCAATTATCACTCTCAAGAACTCTTTACCACAATCATTGTTTATATTATGATTCTTTGTAGATGCCACAATGTTGTGATGAGAGGGGAATGAAGGGTGGGGAAAGAAGGAGTGCAACAAATAGGTTGCTCAAGGTGATGGTCACATTAGAGAGGGGAGATCATGGAGTGATAAAAACCCTGCGGGTGTGTCTAAGGAGTTAAAGTATAATCAATGAGGGGCTCTTCCTCTACACTATACTCAGAAGGGGGAAGGGCTCATAGTCACTAGAGATCATATGAAAAAGGGCAATGGAATCACTTGATTCAGACTCGAGATGATGAACAATTGAAAAGGGAAAAGGGGAAGGTGAAGTATCCATGGGATCCTTTTCCTGAAAATCCAACTCCAGAGGCTTAAGTGATTTGAATATACTCCAAGAATCATAAGGAAGGTAGGTATGAGCAAGGACCTCATCAATCCTATCATTGTTGGTATCAAAGATAGGGGCTTCCAAGAAAGGAGAATCAATCATATCCAAGGGAAAATGATAATTCTTCTTCCCAAGGGTATCGATGGATATGTCATCATAAATAGTGCTAGAAGAAAGGGAGGACCAATCTCAACCTCATCCTCCTTGTTGATGTCATAAGTGGGAGCACAGTCAAATTGAGGACCAACAATTTCCCATTTCTCCTTTTCAATATGGAAATAATCTCCAATGTCACTTTCCAAGGGGCTAATGCAATCACCTTCCTCAAGGTTTTCAAAAGGAGAATCATTAGAACTACTATCCTTGAGAAACGTAAGGTTAGTCTCAACTTCACTTTCCATAGACTCATTCTTTCCTACACACATGTTGTTATAATCATCTTTTTCATTGTGCAGACACAACAATGACTTGTCTTCCTGCTCATTACTTAAATTCTTAATGCCTTGATGATGCTTGATGAAGGCTTCCTCTTGGATGCTTAATGCAGGGTATACTTGAAAGTGTTTAAGGAAGCCATCAACGAACTCCTCAATAGATGAGATGCTCTCAAGTTCATGATCATGCAACCATGAGTTATTACAACCGAGAGATCACATGAACAACAACATAAGGACAACCTGGTGAACCACTTTCTCTTTTGAATCATGTGCATTAAATCTTTCTACATGGTCAATTGCGAAGAATGGATCACCATCAGACATGGGCACCCCACGTACCATCTTTCATGTGACATTATTAGGGTGGCCAGGGATGCTAACGATGTCCAAAGTGAGAAAATCATCAAAGAAAGACAACCTCTTTGAGATATACATGTAAATTATGTAGGAGTCATTAGGGTGAATTTAAAGATGCCTAAAAAATGCTTGTTTCACCCTATAATCATTGACCTTAGAGTTCAATGAATAACTAGGCTTCGTTCTTCCAATGGAATCACCAATAATGATCTTTCAGTATGTTGTATGGGGAACAAAATACACATCTCATATCCCTGGAAATGACACCAAAATGTTGCTACTCAAACTAGCAGGGGTCCTAGAAGGAGATCCTAGAGGGGCAACTGCTAGGTCAAGGGAACAATGGAGAAATAGCCCATTGTCGCCTCAGTTAAATTTCCCTACTCTTTATGGACTTTCTCTAATGGTAGGAAACACGATATGAATGAAATCACCTAGATAAATGGGTCAATAGAGAGGAAAGAGTGATTCCTGAAGATACCTATTCATAAGAGAGGCTTAATATATGGCTTGGTTGCCTAAGAGGCAAGATGAAAGGCTCTCTAAGAAGGGACAAGAGGGTCTTAGGGGCTAGGTTTTTGGAATGAGACTTATTAAGGAGGGACCTAGTCCTAAAAACCCTTATAAAGACTTGGTTTCCAAATTTTCTTGGTGAAATTATCTTCAAAAAGTTGTTGGATCACAGGGGATTGAGTGGACCAAAAATTAGGTCAAGTAAGAGGAATTGGTCACTCAAGAAGAGGTTTGACCTAATTGTGGAAGAGAAGAGGATCAATGGAAAAATATTCTTGGAATGGAATGCAATGATCCAGATGAAGTCACTAGCTAAGGGAAACCTAGGGCAAGAAATGGTTCTCGATCTAGGGTTTGCAATATCTCGATATCCCACTATTGGATTTGCCTCAAATTTGTAGGGTCTATAGAGAAAACTCCATTGCAATTGTGGACCAAAAATCGAAGTGTTGGATGGCTAGATTGTGAAATAATTCATGCCCTAGGTGACCTATGTAGACTAGACCTAGAAAGAAAGAGAGAAAGGTGAGAAAAATATTCTTTAGGGTGATCACTTATGGAGGACTAGTGCCTAATCCTTTGGGAGAAATGAAGTCGAGATGATTCCTGATGAGCCTCGGTATTGCAACATGAATGTTGCAACTCCCAAGACTACCAACTTTAATTATCAACCTGGGGTTTGTACAAACTTAAGAGGTATCAGCACTATATGTGCAGCATACAATGTCATTCATTTGTTGTCATGATGTAATGGATTGCATGTACTGAAGTCAAATCCTAAACTAATTGCAAAAAATGAAATGCTTGAAATAGAAACCTCAACCTATTGCAAGAAAGAAAGTACAATGAAATAAACTTATTCTAATTGCATAAAGTAAATATCATGAAATAAATGTCAACCATTACATTTCAAAGACATTATATCCATTAACAAAGTTCATTTGAATTTTGAAATCAATAAAATCATCATTGTATTACCCATTTCATAAATCTATCCATTAGCCCAAATCGCTGAAATGTTTTGCATGGGTAAAGAGGAAAGTCCTAAGTGGTATTTAGTATTCCCTAATCATTGATTTAGATCCTAGGGGTCTTGATTCAACCCTAAGGGACAATAGCCAAGCTTCTTGAGTGAATCTGGGCAAGTATATGCATGTTGGAAGGCTACTATGGGTTTCCTATAGTACTCTTATAGGAAACAACAGATTTGTTATAGGGAGTTATAATTCATTGAATAACCAACCAAATAAAATCCAAATTGGATGGGACAAATTTTATTATTGACTAGGATTTCTTATGTCTCCATTCCAAGTGGAATCACTCAAAAATGCCTCGGTTAACCCATGCTTAAAAATGGCAGAAAATTACTAGTCTACAATCTAGAAATTCGAGAACTAGTGAGCTAGTAAATCTATCAAATGCCTAACCTAGTCAAGTGGGAATGCAATAGGGTAATTTTTGTTATTAACTAGAATGTTTTTTTTATCTAATTCAAGTGTAAGAAACATGATTAAATCTATTTAGCATGCTCTAAAAAATAGCATAAATTTACCATTATTTGCCACAAAGGAGTTCCAGAAATCTAAATTTGGGAATAAGAAAACTAATCCAAGTATCTCAATTATTACTGTGACCTTCCAAATCTTTTCCAAGGATGAAATTATTCATGTGATCCTTCAAAATAACTTAAATTAACCATTTAACCCAATCATACAACAAGAAATCGTTAATACTAAATGCAGAAATAGAAAGAAACAAGAACAAGAGATGCATTTGAATAAGAAGTGAAAGGAAGAAAAGTAAATAATACAAAAGGGCTCTGAGGCTCATGGGATGGCCAAGCCCAAGAAAACTAAGATTCCTATGGAGAAGACCAAGATTTAGAAGTTGAACATTGCACCAATCTTGATTATTTCCATCAATACAATTACATCCCTGCAATAAATCACAATGGAGCTACAAAAATATGAGTTCTCTCCACAAGAAGGCTAATAAAAATCAACCCCTAGAGGAAAATTTGACTTGGTACTTATAAAAAATGATTAAGAATAATTCCCCATGAAAGGAGGAGGCTTTCCCCACCAAAATCCCTTGATTAATGGATCTAGTTCCCAATACTATGAATCTACATTAAATGGTAGGGAACACTTTCCTAGATTTCTCAATCATTAGAGCTCCACCATCTGTGCCATAATTCAAGAATATCTTGTTAATTTATTATTTAATATTGATCCTCCTGTACTAGGGATAAGGTCCCTAGATTATCTTCTCCTCCAAATCCTCATAATCTGCCCAATATTCTCACAATATTCCACAAAAATAAATAATATTAGGCACAAATATGAAATTATCCATAAACCTTCCTAATGAACATATTAAAGTTAAAAATAAATTATCTAATGCAAAAAGAGAGGTTTAATGTGCTTAAGGATGGTTAGATGGGCCTTAATTTATTTATAATTTAGAGGCATGTCATACCCCTGGCTGAAAGTGTTCCTCAACCTCTGAGCAACTTAATGACCTCATTGTGCCTCATTCATGGCCCTCGTGGCCTCTCTCTTGTACATTCCTTGGTCCTTTCTTCTAAGAATCTTGGTTGTAAGTTCTGCAAGGACAAGCACAAAAATGTAGTTGTTCTTTTCATGATTGTTTAATAGTATTTCAAGCAATAAAAAGACAACCTTCCTATTTGCATGTGAACTCTATTGGAATGTAGATCCATTTCGTTCATATCCTCTCCCTTGAAACCTTCATTCCATTTTCACTCATTTTTCCAAAATTGTTTGTGCATAGAAAAAATCACATTGTTTCTTGAGACCATTAGCTTGCCTTCTTCCCGTTATTCAAGATGGGTTCTTGAATATTTTCTAGTTTGGCGAGGTCTTCCACATCCTTTTCCAACCTTCTACTACCTTTTTCCACCATTTGGACACCTCTGAAATCTTAAATACGCCTTTAGATGAGAATTAAGACATTCTATAGTAATTATGTTGCTTCCTCTAGTAGTACTACAAGAAATTGTGTAGTGGTTCCTATAGTACTACAAAAAACCTTGTAGCAGTTCTTGTAGCACTACAAGAAACCCTGTTTAAACCTGTTTTGAGCAGAAATGATAGTCTGAGCCTAGGGTAGGCCCTTAAATTGACTTCCATGCCTTTCTGTCATTTCTATAACATCTTTTAGGCCTTGGACAAAAGCTAGAAAGAGATTAGAGACCTCTTGGAAAGCGCATTTTTATCACTGCAGTTTGAGTTCTATTTTGATGGTGAATGCCTTCTTGCCTTTTCTTGTCTTCTTCTTCTTCTTTTTTGGCCTAGATGATTGCCTGATGACCTTGGAGTTGTCTGTTTTGATTAGGTATCTCTTAGGCACTACCATTTTTTGTTTTAGCACAATTTGTTTCTTTCTTCCTTCTTGTAGCAGCATTTTTCCTTCCTGTAGCAGTCATTCCTCCCTTTTCAGGGTCTTCTAACTATATGGGAGTGATGAGAAATGATGTAGAGGGGTTGGAGGATGATGCTAGGGCTCAAAGTGAAAATGGAGAGGATGCTCTGTTTGTTTTTTTCAAGAAATTTTCAGAGTGAGCTAGAGTGTAGGGTTTGTTCTTGTAAAATATTAATTTTTTTCTTGTGAAATGGGATGAATGAATGATGGATAGATAGTGGATATGAATTGGGCTTGGAGTGTTTTGGTGACTTTACCTTTGCACAAATTTCATCTTTTAACTATTATCTCCATTCCTCAAAATCATCACCCTTTAGAATTTGGCTTTTCCAAGTTGCATGAGTAAAGGAGTGAGATGCAATTAACTAGTTGAAGGCGGCTGAGACTACTGACCCACCCTTAGCTTATAAAACTTCATCTCTCATGCATTGACAACAAATTTCTAACTATAATATGCTCAAGAGAAGAGGTCAAGAATATTTCATATATGTACCTACCTGATGGTTGTTGGAGAAACATGCATGTTGCTATTGAGTTCTTGATTGATCCATGGTCCTCTCGAGGTGATAATTTTTTTTGTTTGCTTCTACACAGGTCTTCATAGTTTGGTGATTCTAAACCTTTGTCTTCATGTTACCATGAGCAAACTATCCTCGTCAAATTCGACCTTCTTTGAGTGATGGGTTTGTCCATGGGTGATGTTCACCTTACCTATACATTATTCCACCATTAGACACCTTTCCCACAGTTCATTCTACCTTTCCTACCATATCCTAAGCTTTCAGCCTGTTTCCTATAGTAAAACAAGGCATCTTGTAGTAGAAATAAGACATCTTGTAGTAGTAATACAGGAAACAACAAATTTGCCTTGTTTTGTCCATATCTTCCAAAGGGTACAATGGATTGACCTAAAATGTTATGAGCATGTTGCCATCACCCTTATGCACCTCCCCATAAAAAAAATTTGGCCAATGGTTGCACAAATCTTGAGAAAGAATAAAAATGGTTGACATTGATGGAGGTCAATTTCTTGGAAACTGTGCACTGGAATTTTCTGAAATTTCTTAGGCATGTTACCATCATCAATATGCATCTCCCTGTGAAACAGTTTTTTAAATGGATGCACGAATATCAAGAAAATTCAAAAATGGATCTTGATGATGGAGGTTGGTTTCTTGAAAACTATGTGCTGGAATTTGTTGAAATCGCTTGAGCATGTTACCACCATCCATATGCATCTCCCCCTGAAACAAATTAGAAAATGGATGCATGGTTTCCAAGATATGACAAAAATAGTTTTCTGCTCTATGTATTTTTGTTTCCTATAGTAAAACAGAGCATTCATGTAGTATTTCAAGACAGCAAGGAAAATGAGTGGTAAAAGCTTGGGAATGATGAGTGGATGGTGGAAATAGATGAGGGTCATGGATTTTCATGGCCTTGGTCCTTTTGGAGCATCTGATCAAAGGAGGAGAAAGTCAAAGTTTGACTTCATTTGACTAGAATTTTGACCAATTTTTCTTTTCTTTGTTGCCAACTTTCTTTTGTTGCTTGCAGATGTTGGAGAGCACCTACATTCATCAGAGAGATACATAGAGTGAATATTTTTTATTTTTTCTTTCCTTTTTTTTTCTTCTATGCCTACTAGCCACCTTAATGAGGTTTTCAATTTGTACGTATGCCTAGGTGCCTCAAAGGAGGTTTTCACCTAAGATATTTTATTTTTCTCTTTTTTTTCTCTTTTTTCCAACCCATTGACCACCCCATGGAGGTTTTCAATCAATGAGCCAATCTCAGGCGCCTCAAAGGAGGTTTTCACCTGAGATTTTTTTTTTTTTCTTTTTTTTCATTTTTTATTTTTTTTCCTATCCTTCTCTACTTGAAAAAACAAAATCATTTTCAAGTGTAGGAATACTTCCAATGAAGCCAAGTGCACATCAAGATGACAGATAAATTGATGTGTAGGCTTGAAATGTATTCTTTGACATGTACCTAAATGTAAGAGACCGAATGCTTTGACTTTGATGATATCAAGAACAGTTGAAGAAGAGAGTATTGATGCAACTTAGTGACTGTCTGGAAGCATATTTCAATATAGTTGTGATGCCCCTGGTCCACTTGCTGATTTGGATCATCTTGTACATCTTCTCCTTCCATGAAATTCAAATCATCCTCTTTTTGTTGATTGTTTTCTTGAAAACATGGAGAATTTGATGGTAACCATGAGGGAGCTTTCTCAAGCTCTGATTTTGATGTCAGCTCTTCATCAAATGCAACCCATGATCCTTTGATATTCTCATTTGAATCTTCTTCTTCTAGATGTGATCCTTCAATGATATCAAGATAATCTTTGTTTTGCAATACTCTTCCTGAGGTATGGTGAATACCATTTAGCTCAAGAGGATATGTTTGCAAGTGTTGTACCTCAACATTGTAAGTGGGTTGATCTACTTTAATGTGTGGGTTTGGAAATGGTGGTACAGGTAGTTGAGTGGGAGTGGATATTTGAGATACATGTGGTTGGGGTTGTGGTTTTGGTGGAGGTGAATGGTAGGGATAAAATGGAGTTGGGTATGGAGGATATTGAGGAAAACATAGAGGATATTGTGGATGGCTCCCATAAGTTCCTTGCTAACCTTGTTGCCAAGATTGGTTTTGGGGATGAGATGGCCAAGGTGGCCAAAGAAAGGGTGTGTTCCAATTACTTTGAGATGGATGTGCATAAGCTTGAAATCGTGAATTAGGTTCTTGAAGCATATCAACTTGAATAGGATGCCATGGTCCTCTTGGAGTTACATAACATAGTTGCATTAGCAATTAACTTGCTCCATTGTCCTCTTGGTAAACTTCCTTCAACCTTGGTAATGAGGGGCAATATTTAACATCATGTGATTCTGAATGGACAACACAAATATCAACAACTTATTTTTCATTTCTACTTGTTTGGTTAGATTGCTAAGAATTTCCGTTTTAAAGTCATCAAACAAATTTCCAAGTTTAGTTTGACTTACCAATCTTGATGTTGTTTTACTTACTCTTTCCCTTCCTCTTGATATGTTTTTGCATGTTTCACAAATTTCTTCAAATGATAATTGGTATACATCACCTTTACTCATGAGATCAAAGAGCTCAATCCACTCATCCCTAATTATTCTAAATAAGAGGGTTTTTAGTGTGTCAGATCCTAAATGATATAATTTTTCCCTCTTAACATTATACGTGAACCTCTCTATTATATCCTCAAGGCTCTCATCTTCATTTCGATTCATTCTAAATATTTCTTCTTTAAGATCATGATCTTTATACTTTTCTATAAATATATTTTGCATATCATTCCATGATCTTATTGAATTAGTCTCTGAACTCATGAACCATTTAAGAGCTTTATCCTTCAATGTTGTCGAAAACAATCTCAATTTTTAAGTGTTTAACAAGTAACCATAAGATCTACAAAGGATTTCAAATTCAAAGAGGAATCTTTTTGGATCCTTTGACCTTCGACCATGAAATTTTGGAAGAAAAGATGGAGGGATGTTCTTCATGTGCACACTACCATCAGTATCTTGAATGGGAAATCGAGAGGATCTTCCTCATTTTCATCATCTCCATCCATTTATTCTACATTATTTTCCATCTCATCTTCTTCTACCTGCAAAAGTGGATGATGATGTGGTTCTTACTGTAACACATGATCAAATGGGGGGTGGGTTGGTGTTGGAGAATTTTTTGTTTTTATGATTGAATGAAAACACTAACTCAATGCACTTTTCTGTTTTTGAAATGAAATATGCCTAATGAAAATATTTTTTTTTTGTTTTTGCAAGAAGTAAAAATAAATTAATCACCTATGGAAAAAAACAATGCATACTTTGACATTTCCCCGACAACGGCACCAAAAAGTGATGAGCCTCGGTATTGCAACAAGAATGTTGCAAATCTCAAGGCTACCGACTTTAATTATCAACCCGGGGTTCATACAAACTTAAGAGGTATTGACACTATATATGTAGCATACAATGTTTCCTTCATTTGTTTTCATGGTGTAATGGAGTGCATGTACTGAAGTCAAATACTAAACTAATTGCAGAAAATGAAATGCTCGAAATGGAAACCTCCACTTATTGAAAGAAAGAAAGTACAAGAAAATAAACATATTCTAATTGCATAAAGTAAATATCATGAGCTAAATTTCAACCATTACATTTCAAATACTTTAGATCCATTAACAAATTTCATTGGATGTGGCAATCAATAAAATCAGCATTGTATTACATATTTCATAAATTTGTCCATTGGCCCAAATCATTGAAATGTTTTGCAGGGGTAAAGAGGAAAGTCTTAAGTAGTCTTTAGACTTCCCTAATCATTGATTTAGAGCCTAGGGGTTTTGATTCAACCCTAAGGGATAACAAAAAACCTTCTTGAATGAATATAGACAAGTATATGCATATTGGAAGGCTACTACAAGATTTCATATAGTACTATTACATGAAACAATAGATTTGTTATAGGGAATTATAATTCATCGAATAACCAAGCAAATAAAATCCAAATTGGATGGGACAAATTTTTTTATTGACTAGGATTTCTTAGGTCTCCATTCCAAGTGGAGTCACTCAAAAAGACCTCTATTAACCCATGCTAAAAAATGGTAGAAAATTACTAGTCTAAAATCTAGACATTCGAGAACTAGTGAGCTAGTAAATCTCTCAAATGCCTAACCTAATCAAGTGAAAATGCAATGGGGTATTTTTTGTTATTAAATATAATATTTTTCTGATCTAATGCAAGTGGAACCAACTTGATTGAATCTTGTTATCATTATCTAAAAAATAGTCGAAATTTATTGTTATTTTCCACAAAGGAGTTCTAGAAATCTAGATTTGGGAATAAGAAAACTAATCCAAGTAGCTCAATGATTACTATGAACTTCCAAAGCTTTTACAAGAATGAAATGATGTTTGTGATCCTAAAAAATAACTTACATCAACTATTTAACCCAATCCTACAACAATAAATCATTAATACTAAATGCAAAAATAGAAAGAAACAAGAAGAGATGCATGTGAATAAGAAGTGAAAGGAAGAAAAGTAAATGATACAAAAGGGCTCTGAGGCTCCTGGGATGGCCAAGCCCAAGGAAACTCAGAGTCATGTTTTGGAGACCAAGATTTATAATATGAACATGGTACCAATATCCATTATTTCCATCAATACAATTACATCCCAACAAGAAATGACAATGAGCCGCAAAAGCATGAGTTCTCTCCACAAGAAGACTAATAAAAATCAACCCCTAGAGGAAAATTCGACTTTGTACTTATAAAAAATGATTATGAATCATTCCCCATGAAAGGAGGAAGTTTTCCCCACCAAAATCCCTTGATTAGTGGATCTGGTTCCCAATACTATGAATCTACGTTAAATGGCAGGGAACACATTCCTAGATTTTCTCAATCATTGGAGCTCCACAATCTATTAGGGAGAACGTCCCTATATTATTTCCTCCTCCAATATTCATAATTTTCCCAATATTCTCACAATATTCCACAAAAATAAATAATATTAGGCACAAATATGCAATTAAAGTTAAAAATATGTTAATCTTCCTAATGAACATATTAAGGTTAAAAATACATTATCTAATGAAAAAATATAGGTTTAATATGTTGAAGGATGGTCATATGGGCCTTAATTTATGTCTAATTTAGACGCCCATCAATTCCAATGTTTGGGATGGTTTCGCTTCATCAAGGAGGCCTTCAAAACAATTTTGCATGGCAATTAGGGCATGGGACAATTGCTTCAAGGTATCTATACTTAGATGTGAAATATGCGATGACTTATCAAGACAAAAATATCTTTAGAAACGTTCACTTATTCAAACATGTCCCGTGACATGATGCAACGTTATAAAAAGACAAATTTCCACCATTTCACACAAGAAAAGCAGCAAATTTCAACCTAGTATAGTGAAGTTTCCAAGCAACATGCATGTGACATAAGAAAATGATAAAATGGCATTAAAAGAGAACTTACATGTGAGAACAAGTATATGAAATCATCATCATATGCCAATATAGAAACTCCAAGACAAAAAATGAAGAGATCCAAACATAAAAAATCATCCATCCATCAAATTTCGTCCTCCAAAGAGAATAGCGAAAATATCACAAGAGAATATGATCAATCCAAGTGATGATGATCAAATGATTCCATCACACTTATATTTATACACTTCCTAATGAATTCGATTTAGCAAATTAGGCCTAATTTAGCCCCTAGAATAAAATAATGTGCATAATAACACTAATTTTTAGTGACAAGCCCACCAAATAGCTCAATAATACATTAATAGGCCTCTCAAGAGGGTTGAATGACCAGCGGAGTGAGTCATTGGGCGTGTGAGGAGGCCTAATGAGGTCCAAAGGGTGTCATGATGTAGAAATGGACTCTCAACATAGTGGACAAGGGGTTGGCCCCTTGTCTTCTAAACAAAAACATGTGATGCTCCCAAGTGGGTGTGGGGGCACAAGGTCATCCTCATGGGTCTTAAAATGGATCGAGAGTGTTTGTAGACCATCTATAAGGGTTAAAATTATGACATAAGTCTTGCCTCTGTAGCAGGGAACAATTCTCTGGACTGTGGAACATCTGCCAAGTGTATGGTGCATTTGTGGAGCCAGCTGGGCATGGTGAACCAAGTGCATCATCCTCGTCCAAAAAGGTGGAATAGAAGCAATCAACAAATTTTTTTGGGGATACATAAATTAATCTTGGCTATGGTGGATGCACATGGCTCTCAACACTCACCCTACAAGTGCCAATGTGGCCCTCTGGAGGGTTAGGACCATGTATAGGGAGACCAAGCCCCAAATGGAAATCCACCTACAATCTTGCATAAAATCCAATGAGTCCCCTTGTCCTCCAACACAAGAAATAATTATAACAATCAAGTAAAAGAGCTTACAATTCATGGAACCAATGGGGCACTTCATGGTGGAATTCCCTTCCATAGTGGGCTTTGGTATGTATAAGTGTCTCCAAGCTCAATAAAGGGTTAGCCAAGGACCCATTTAGGTGGTTTCAACCTCTAAAGGGGGTGACATGTCCATGATGCATCCTTCAAGTGGCAAGTGGAAAATGATATAATAATGGAATGGAGTGGGGATCTAGGGAAACATCCAGGCCACGTGTCAAGGTGCAAGGGTAGCTATAATAGGGGAAGCACATACCTAGGTATATAAGTGTAGAAGGGAGCATATCATGGTACATGAGTTACCTTGAGCTTCATTTTTCCGCCCTTCTTCATATGCCCTTTTCCTTTTATTTATTTTTCTTCATAACTACTCGAGGCTCTAGGGGATTGAGAGCATGATGTGTGAGATGTTGCAATGAATACCCCCTTAAGGTGGGTCAATTCATTTCCCACCAGTGGTTGGGACAATCATGGGTTCCTTAATGATATAGGGGGTCATCTAGGGCCCATAGGAACCAGGGTGATGGACATGAGTAAGGGGTAGAGCTCATGTTCGTCTTTTTCCCACGTGCTAACTTTGTTGTTCCGGCCATCTTTTGCATTTTTTTGTACATTTCCTTTTGAGTGGCAAAATTATGTTGTAACTTTTCTTTTTAGCTGCAACAACCTTAGGGGCATCGTTCCATGCCTAACCCAAGGTGTGGACAAGTGGAGGGGGAGGCTAACCCTATGTGGACCCAATGGACACATGTGGACCCGGATGGGAAAATAAATGAATGGGGGTAAAATGAGTAGAAGGGGAGTGATGTAGGTGATATTGAGAAGTGAGACCATGCAACAAAAATCAGGATTTCCCGTGTAGTGCCAACCCAAAATCCAAATGGTCAGTAAAGGAAACCCCACAGGACTAGGATACAAGGTTAACCAAGAAATCGGGCAATGAAGACAAGAATATAAGACTAACCCACTCTTTTTGCCGAATCCCCCCACCAATATATGTCCAAAAGTTCCCATGACAATTAAGGAAAATTACTCAACTATACCAATGAAAATCCATACCTTTGGGGTCGAAAGGCCCACCTTCAAACATACATTCATGACAAGTGGTTGAGGGACCACATGATTGGCTCAAGTGGTGGAGAAAATGGCACATCGAGCTATATGGTGGCTACAAAGGGTTGTTGGCTGCCGACTGAGGACCATTTAGGAGAAAACATTTCTCCCATTTACACTACCCATAGGTGGTGGGTAACATGACCTAGGACCATTGACCATGGGCAAGAAACCCATTCCAAAAATGAATAAATTTTATTTTACACAATATTTTCTTTCTTTTTATTTTTTAAAGTACAACAATAATTACATCAAGTCATGAGCCAAATACAATTACGAAGACTGAAACTAGTTACAACTTTCAAAACTCCCTCTTAACTAGGGAGGTACCCATAATTGACTATTGGTGCAAGGACAATACTTACTTTGACAAGTTCTCAAAAGAAGAGTCGGATTGGTAAGCCATCTATTTGCATCATACCAACTAGCATTGTCATATGGAAAGACCTTGACTAACAACTCTATCTCTCCACAAGATCATAGCACAATGCTAACAAGACCAATCACTAACAGACACAATCATCATTGTCTCTCAAGGCACATACCCCACCCGGTTGTTCACAGAGTGTGTCCTTCCAGGACTATTCTTATCTTGGATTCTAGTCCTCAAATAATATTGGTCCTCTTTGACTACTCTTATCTTGGATGTCCTACCACATCCTCAAAGAGTATCGGTTGCCAAATGCTTACCCAATCCTCCATTCGTTCTTCACAATATGAAGACAAGAATGATGTTTCTATCTCTCCCTTTCAACTAGGGAATGTATACCAATTCTATAAAGGAATGTACCCCTTCCTATAAAAGGAATGTACCCAAGATCCCTATTATCCATGGATTTTTCCAAGCTCCCTCTTAACTAGGGACTTGCTTCTAGAAGCTTTCTGCTTTAGGTGTAGATCATGGTACTCTCAGCTTCTTGTGGGAATCCTTCTTTTGATGTCATGAAGTTCATCCTTTTCATTATGGAGCCTTCATTAGTCGTAGGGCATCGGTCATCCATCACTTTCCTTCACGAACCATAGCAGTCATGTCATCCTTCACTTCATCGGAAAGTGATCTTCTAGTCCACATCTGGCTATTCTTCATACTGCTACCTTTTCCAAATCATGTTTACTTTAGGATGTTCCATCCAACCACATGAGTGCTAATTGTAGGTGATATATACAATCCTATTTCAATAGCTTTGCATTAACCCATCCATATGTTGTTCAAAAATAATTAAAAAATGAACATCAAATCACAGTTACCTCTTATGATGGCCTTTCATCATGATACCTTGTTTGCTTACAACAGCAACATCCTATACATTCATAAGCACATCTCCAAGACTTCATATGTCAAGGGTCTCCTTTCTTTACAGAACTCATCATCGCCTTCTTCTCTACGGAGATGTCATGATCAATTCTTCTAGTCATCAGATATTGACTTATCTTTTTCTTACATGATTGTAGTTACATCTTTCACGATATCTTATTTATTTACATATTGCTTCCCAGGAACTCATAGTTCATATTTTTTCAACTACCTCATATTCCATATGAGGACATATTATGTTGATTTCATCTTGTCAATATGTGAAGCATGCCTTCATGCATCTTTCCAAAGAAAAATATCCCTTTTCTTTGATCATGCTCATGAGGTAGAGCATTCACTTATACTATTTGCAACTATATGATGAGATGACTTAATTTATCAAATATATACATATGGTCATCTATAATTCCTTCGACAACTTCCTTTTGACATGTTTCACTCCTTATGTCATCATTTCATCATCCTTCTAAACAATGGATCCCACACAAGGTGGAATGATCAGTGAGGCACTTACTTCTTCCAAGTAGAGGTGAACCTTCTAATGAAACTCCAATAGAGGATATTGATTATCTTCATTCTACAAATTCTCTTTCCAAATGATGATGTTGTATGATGAACTTTTTCTATGCTAGATGATCTTCTTCTAACCGTATGTACTACTTGTGATTTAAATGAGATTAACAAGAGCTACAACCATGTAGACTTCTACTTCGGCTATCCTTTCAAGATTTTGCAATGATGTCATGATGTCTTGCTTCAATCATATTATTCTAATGTGATGCCATCTTCTAATAATCTTTTAATTATGGTAGAGGTCTCTCTACTTTTCCTTTTTGTGTACCAAACATCCATAGTTCCATAATTATATCATTAATCTTTCTAAGGATCAAGTTTCCTTACAGTTCCCTCCTTCCATCATGCTTCCCAAAGCAGGGGATCAACACATCCTCCTTCCTTTACTTCTTGTACCTGCATCATTCATTTGACAAGTACTACCAAGCAAAACATGTGATAACTAAAGCATGATGTAAGACTCATGGATTTTATAGGATGAAATCCTAGGGCTTTCAAGTACAAATCCTCGTTCTAGGGACATGATTTCAAATTCAAATTACAGTCCATATTTATCCACACTAGGGTTTATCATATACTATATACAAGCCCTATAAACCATGATATAGAATTTATATGAGGGAACAAGAAAGTTAGGGTTAGGATTTCTCATCACTAGGGTTTCTCATGACCTTATCTAGGGTTTATAATCTTAGACATTAATAAATGAATATTAACACACCTTATAACTGTATGTTAACACTTCGTATTTCCTCCAGGATAAGGAGAGGAACCCAAAGGTAACAACACACCACTTTAAAACTACAATCTAGCCCTTCCAACTTCAGAGAGGGCTCTCTCTATATGAATCTTCAGTCACTTAGATCACTCGTTGTCTTAGCTTTTAGGCTAGTTATTGAGATCAAAGAGGAATTTCTTTTTAAAATTTTGATGGCAGAGCTATAGAGATATCCATTGGGAAATGGATTCTAATTGATTAAAGTGATAAATAACTAGTTATGGAGCATATCTATGACAAGGGAAATGTAGTCAATGTGAAAAATTGGTTACTCGATTCCTACTGCATCAAACTGATAATATTTCACCTACTTGTTTAAATTACTTGAACAAGTTACTTGCAGTTTTCTATGGAAAATACTGAAATACATACACTGCAACCTACAAAAAATAAAATATTGTGGAAACTAAATACTGCACTGGAGATAAATAAACACACACATCAACGCAGTTGATTTGGGACAATGCCCCCGGAAAAACCCAACTTGGGAAAACCACTGCAGTAGATGATGGTTTTAATTATTATGCAGTAGTAAATATGAATACAGATCATTGTATGCCCAAACTGGCTATCTGATACAGAGAAATGCTGCAAAAAAAGTTAGTGAGAAAAATCTCACATTGATTTGGGAGATCCAACTCTAATCAGGGGATGGCTGACTTGCCCCACGCTTCCTTTGCATAGCCTCTGTGTCAATCCTATGCAGATCTGTGTCACACTGGCCGGGCTCTGTTTCAATCCCTCTGCTAGCCTCCTATTGTTTGGAAATTCGACCTCCTAGCCCTTCGGTCTCACACCCCAGCTACTGGCACTAAATCGAATCTCTCCTAACTGGAATTCGAACTCCCTCTGAAGCTCTGCACTGCCTCTGCGTGGCACTGTGATCCCTCAGTAAACTATTCTCTGCCTTCTCTGCCTTGCACTCCCCAGATCTAGAAAACTTCCTCTGGTCTACTATCCCTACCCCTCTCTCATTGCTTCGACTTTACTGAATCACTTCCGGCAACTCATAGCTACTACTCAGGAAATCGATTCTCTAGCAAAATTGAACTGCTTAAGTGTGTTTCTCCAACCACATCGAACTCCTTCTTGTAATCTCTCATTGGAGCTCCAAGGGCCATAATTAAAACATAATCAATGGCTAAGATTAACTTGGAGTTGATCCTCGTTTTCTTCTAGAAGATTCACACCCGATTTAATTAATACCCTTTAATTAACCAAATTTCCTAAGTTTAGACTTAGTGAACCATTTAAAAAAGATAATTATTTTAATTAAATCATCTCTAGGTGGAATTTCCATAAACGATTTCAGGGTTTTTGAGAATGCATGTGTCTTAGCCTCTCTGCAAAGTTTCAAGGCTAGATCACATTCTATGCTACAAAAATCAACACTCCCTCTTAGCGAGGGATGTGCTCTAATGATGCAACCCACTGGAGCATCACTCTGACTGTGCAACACCTCCTATTGCGCTATTGATGTCTAGCTCTCTGCCCACCAACTATTGCACAACTCTGATATGAGTTGCATCTGTGTTGTTGCTAACACTGTTGAACTGTTGTCAACTACTGCATCTGCACTGAAACCCTCTCTCCATCTGTTGTTGTTGCAACTGCAACATCTGCAACAGGAAAACATCCAAAATACAGAACCAACTGTATTCATTACGATGCATCTATCGTCTGAGTTTGGACTACTGCTAGACTCTATGCTATCAGTGAAGCCTCTGTGTTGCTGCTAACTCTTCTTTGTGCCAATTGCATTGCTACCAAATCTGCTCTGCCTTGCTCAATATATGACCGCTACCAGACACTACATCTATCACTCTAGAACCTGACTACACCACCTAACATTCGTCCATCCTGCTACTGCTGACTATGGGCTCCCGTAGCAAGGTCTTGATCTAAGAGATGGACTCCTATAGGATCCTTCCCATCCTATAGCTCTCTGAGGCTACAACTCTAGATCACCCCACCTCAAACTTGGAGGCATCTTGGAAATCATTGCAAACTCTTCCTCCGGCCTAGAGGAAAGCATGTCAATATCAGCAAATGCAGCTTGCTAATCCTACTTCTCCTCCTTGTCCCTCTTTCTGAGAGGACACTGAGTGTTGTAATGGCCCATCTCACCACACCTGAATCACTTGATCTTTGAAACGTCCTTTTTCTTCTTGCATTTCTCCTGTTGCCCCTTTGATGCAACAACCATGTCCTCCTCTTTCTTCACAACCTTTGTCCCACTGCTACTATTGCCACTAATTATGGCCTTCACCAAATCATGCCTCATCTCCTCCTGCTGCAGATTAACCCATACACGTTCCCAATCTGGAAGGTTTTCTCTACCCAGAATTCTCTAGACAAACACTTTCCAATCTTTAGAAAAACTATTCAGCACTAATCAAACAAACTTTGTAGGATGGGACCCTAACCCTACTGAAGCCAGTTGATCCTGGACTTCCTAAAGCCTCTTAAGGAAGGGATCTATCCACTCCCCTTTCTACATCCTTGTGCATCTCACTTTCTCTTCTAAGTGCATCTTCCATTGCTCGAAAGATCCTTCGTATAGCATAGATAAGGCTTCCCACATCTGTCGAGCAATGTCCTTGCTGGTTATATGGGATACTACATCATCTCAAACCCCATTGAGAATGATCCTCTTAGTCTTCGCCATCTCAGCCTTGTACTTCTTGAGTGGATCTTCATCGGCAAGCATGGCTACCACACTATTGACATACATCTTGAGATCATGCTCATCTAGAAGGCAGGAAATTTTGGCCTCCTAGATCACATAGTTGGAGGCTTCGTCCAACCAATATTGATCTCTCAATTTTGCGGATGCCATCTCTCCTGAAAAAAGTCGAACTACTCCCTCTTCATCTTTGCGCAGCGGCTTCCTAGTTATTTGCACTCCCTTCTTAAGTGATAAATCTCGCACACAGCTACTGCTACTCTGATAGAAAAAATTGAAATTCTTGGTTGGAAGTCCACTAAGGAAGAAATTCCCTCAGTATGTACTATTCTCTCCCTCTGACGCTATTCTACCAGCAATTGCTATAAAATATCTGTGACCCAGCTAAAGATCTGCTCCGCAAGGAAACATTGTTGCTCCCTTTTGCCTCTAGAAAACTTCGATCTATAGAATCAAATTTCTCTGTCAACTCACTCATAGAAATCGATCTCACTCAAAACTTCGACCTCTTTGGCCCAAGTACTACGCTGCCATCTAGGGTTTTGAATTTTTTCCTCTGCAATAATTTCAAACTCCCTCCTCCTTTCTTCCCTGAGCTCTCCTACTCTTGATCTGTGCTCGGATAACATGTGAAAAATCGGTTACCCAATTCCTACTACAATAAATGAATAATATTTCACCTACTTGTTTAAATTAACTAATTAAGTTGCTTGTAGTTTTCTAAGGAAAACACTAAAATACATACATTGTAGCCTAAACAAAATAAAATATTGCGGAAACTAAATATTGGACTGGAGAGAGAAATAAACACACACATCAACACAGTTGTTTTTGGAAAATGTCCCTGGAAAAACCCAACTTGGGAAAATTGGCATAGCAACTGAGGGTTTTAATTATTATGGAGCAGTAAATCTGAGTACAAATCGTTGGATTCTCAAACTAGTTATCTGATACAGAGAAATGTTGGCAAAAAATTAGTGAGAAAAATATGACACTGATTCAGGAGATCTGACTCTGATTAATGGTTGCTTGAATGGCCCCACGCTTCCTTTGTGCAGACTCTATACCAATCCTATGCAAATCTGCATCACATTGGTTGGGCTTTGCATCAATCCCTCTTCTAACTCTTGTTGTCTAGAAATTCGACCTCCTGGCCCTCCGATCTCACACCCCAACTTCTAGCACTGAATCTCATCTCGCCTAGCTGGAATTCGAACTCCATCTAAAGCTTTGCGCTGCCTCTGCATGGCACTATGCTACCTCACTGTACTTCTCTCTGCCTTCTCTTCCTTGCACTCCCTGTATCTTGAAAACTTCCTCTGGTATACTATCCCTGCCCCTCTCTAACTACTTTGACTTTACTGAATCACTTCCAGCAACTCACAACTGCTACTCAAGAAATTGATTCTCTAGCAAAATCAAACTGCTCAAGTGTGTTTCTCCAACCACATCAAACTTCTTCTTATAATCTCTCGTTGGAGATCCAACGGCCAATATTAAAACATAATTTATGGCCAAGATTAATGTAGAGCCTCATGAATGCTTCATTTTGACACTCTCCCTTACCAAATTTTCCTCTGTTTGACCATCATCATCAACTCAAAAGGCATGAAACTACAAGGTTTTTGGCATGGTAATATATTTAATTGTCTTCTCTTTCATATTTAATAATGTTACTTATTATTGAATTAATGTTTGTATTAGCTACCGAATTCATGCAATTCTGCAACTAGTCTATGTTTCTGTAGCAAACTCCAATTTTTACCAGGATCCAGATGTGAGCTAAGAAGAAAAAGATATGGACTGGTGGAGATTGATCTCATCAACAATTCCATCCTATCCATCTAAACCAGATCATCAAAGGATTGTTTGATTGCATGGTCAAAGTGTGAAAGTCAATGTGTTGCTGAGCAGGCAAGCGAGAGTCCGAAAATCTTATGATTCACGGTTTTATTTTCCAAATAGAAAATCGTGAGTGAACGATATTTTGATACATGTTAGAAGCTAAGTTTAGAAGTTTGCTAGCTAATGGTAGGCTTAAAATCCTCGAACAATTATTTGACACGGGCTTTTATAAATATCGTGCAGCAAAACATGAAGAAAGGTTGAATTTGATGTATTCGACAGTGATGTTTTAAAAAATTTGTTTTCTTGTTAATGAATAATGAATCTTCATGCATAGCTAACTGTGTGATTAGAGTTTCGTGACCGCCTGTTTATGGAGGGCCCATGCAAACAGTGACAGTTCTGCATTTCTATATTTCCTTTTTATCATTTATTTCAATTATTTATATGCTATATGATCGTTTTGCAGCATTGATTTTAATTAAATAGCAATAGCAAGATTTCACTAATGATGATAATTGTAGCATAGACATCTTTCATATATTTATTTACAGCTTTCATTTCAAAAGAATTTTGTGGATTTCTTTACAATTTCATTTCAGAGTGTTTCATTTCAAAACATGAGTGATTTCCTTACAGTTTTGTTTCAAAGTATTTCATTTTAAAGCATGAGTGATTCCTTTGTAGCTTTGTTTAGAGGATTTCATTTCAAAGCATGAGTGATTGATAATGAGAAGATTTGTGGTTTTAATTTTAACTAGAGGTCCATTTCATTTTAGTTTTTATGCAAAGGATTGTTAGAACATTAGATGAATACTTCTACTTTTAGAGATTAAATTTGTGTTGCAATAGATTAGTTAAGTTTTTTCTTAATTGAATAAGATAGTGTAAATTATATATAGTTTCATTTTACAAGTTTAAAGAGCATTTTTTTTATTTCATTAGAAAGGAGTGAGCAAGAATATAATTGATATTGAATATGTTAATTTCATTTTGTTTAAAAAATTAGGAACACAAAAAATCCTTAGAAATAATTTTCAATAACTCAATCATACAAATTAATAATTTGAAGGCTTCTAGCATATATAGTGCACTTGCACTTCACATGTTTACCAACTCCGGTCGATAATAGTAACAATTTAAGACAATTAAATTAACAAACATTTTGGCATTGTTGCTAGGGAAGTGTAAATAGATGTCTTTATCCTTTCATAATTAAAAACAAAAAAAGCATGATATGCATAGGGAAAGAGATTGAGGCTGATTTGTAAGTAGAGGTAAGAGTTTAATTCCAACAACATCACTCACCCCACCACGACCTCGTAGTACAACACCACCCACACAAACTCGAATTTCATCCCTAGCAGGAAAACACAAACTCCCTGAGGTATTAAGATCTGAAATCCAACCTAGAGATCCACCAACTTCAACAACATAAGTCGTAATAGATGAAGAAGATCCCATATCTCCAACAACAAGAGTAATTTTCCTATCTTCAACTGGAGAACAACTTCTAGCTCAAGAGCTAGAAGTTCCTGCTGAAGAAGAGGAAGAAGAAACCTATTCTAAGAAACTATTGATAGAAGAACCAGAGGAACTAGAGGACGCTGAAAACCCAATTTTGGAACCAAAACCCTATATTAGTTCTAGAGAATCTACAATGGTTGGAGAAGGGGAAGGAGAGGTACATAATGTGAATGGTGAAAAATGGTCTAGGATTGGAGGAGGAAGAGGAGGAAATAGGGGAGGTGGAATAGGTGGATGAAGAGGGAGAGGGAGAGGAGAAGATATAAATCTAGAGCCCTTTGGATTTCCTATCCTCGACGAAGATACAACTATGACAATGAAAAATATATCACCCTCTATCCTTCCAAAATTTCAAGGACTAAGGAGTGAAGATCCTGAAACATTTCTCTTTGAATTTGAAGTCTTATGTAGATCATATGATTATCTACATGATACTCAAAAGTTGAAATTATTCCCTGCAACCCTTAAAGATGCAACATTAAAATGGTTTATGGGTTTAGGAATAAATTCCATAAGAACATGGGAACAAATGAAAACTACATTCTTAGAGAAATATAAGGACTATTGTATGCCCCATAATATTAAGGATGAAGTCTTTAAATGGTACAGAAAGAATATGAAAATCTTGAAGACTTCGTTGAAATATTTTCTTATAATGTTAAAAGGGAAAAAATGAATAATCTAGATGGGGAAACTTTGAAAGCTCTCTTATTGAAATCCATTAGAGATGAGTGGATTCATCTTCTTAATATAATGGGTAAGGGAGACATTTCTCAGTTGTCACTTGGGAAAATTTGTGAACACATTTCAAGAGGCAAAGTAAGAACTGGGAAAAATCCATGAGATCCTCTTTTATCAAGGATTAATAAATCTACAACTGGGACAGTAAGTAGAGCAAAATTAGGTAATTTTCTTGATAATTTTAAAACCTATATTTTAGGGTGTATTAGTGAACAAATTGACACCCTTAAAATACAAAACAAGCAAAAAGCTGAAAATGTTTCATTATCCATTTTTTGTCCTAACTGCAGAAAGAAACCTGCCTTGAGAGAATGTCCTCTTGATCTAAGGAGTGTAGAAACTTGTGTTATATGTGCGGAAAATCATGATATGAAAGAATGTGCCTCAATACCAGGTCTTAAAGCTATTTATCAACAAGAAGAAGTACCGAATCAGGTGGATCCTCTATGTTTTATTACTAAAAGACTATGGCAAAATTCACAACCAAATACAACTCAAGGTTTTAACACCCACCAACCATTTGCACAACCATCGCAAAGTAATTGGAATGCACCAATGCCTTGGCAATCTTGGCCACAACCTTGGACACTAGGATGAAAAAATCTTTATGGAAAATACCCTCAATATCCACAATTTCAACAATCATATCTTATTTTTCCTCCACAATATTATCCTCACCTTGTTCAACAAACTCAGCCCCACAATTTGAATCCACAACTTTCATTACCATTTCCTCAAAGGCCAAACCAATTGTCTGCCCAACCACTTCCAAATCCAAATAATAATAAAAACTCACAACCCATTTACAATATGGAAGAGAAAATTTTCCAAACTTACATGATAACTCAACTAGATCTAAACAATGTCCAACTTAGACCTGGTAGAGTATTGGAGAAAAAGTCCCTATCAATTGTTATTCAAGAAAGTGAAAAGATCTCTGAATAAGAGAAGTCTCTTAATGAAAAATAAAAAAACTCAAAAACAAGTTACTCCAACACATCCAAATAACTCAACTCCTATTATGGAACAACCTTCAATATCTGTTGAAAACCACCTTTTCTTAGAGATTGAAAATTGATGGAGTAGAAAAGAATATTTTATTACCTGACTATGATATGTTAGATGAACTGAAGAATGTTTGCATAAAAATTCCTTTGCTACAAGCCATTAAGGAAATACCAATTTTTTCAAATAAAATTAGAGAGTTGAGCATAAAGAAACCAGGAAGAAAAAGAAAAGAAGTCAAAAGAATCCAACTAGTCAGGAAAATTGCAGATATCATGATGGGTAAAACAACAATTCAAAAATATCTTGATCCAGGAAGTCCCATTGTAAAGACACACATCAATGGTGTAGAGATCCCAAATACATCAATTGATTTAAGAGCATCTATAAACATCTTGAGTAAACAAACTATGAATCAATTAAAACTTCCTAATATACACCTACAATGTTATAATTAGTAGACAAATCTGTAATCAAACCTGATGGTGTATTAGAAGATATATATGTATCCTTAGATTCTTGGGAATATCATGTTGATTTCATTATTTTAACACCAAAGAATAACTTAGGAGGACATCCATTGATTTTAGGAAGACCATGGTTGGCTACAGTTGATGCTTTCATAAGTTGTAGATCTGGTGATACGATTATCTCTGATGGAAATTCAACAAAGAAATTCACATTGTATCCACCTGTAAGAACAACGATAGAAGTTGAAAATGAAGAATGGTTAGATGATGACATTGATATAAGACCAATATTTGCTACTTCACAAATAGATGAGGAAGATCAAATTTTGAATTTAATGGAAAATGATGAGTCTACATCATATTGTGAATCTAGTCAGAGTTTTCAAGAACAATGCAATATTGAATATTTATCATCTCGTCAATTATCCTTGCATTCTATGGAAAATTTTGGCAATTCCACAATTGAAATCTTTCTACGAAAAACTTTGAATATCAATAGTAATTTGGAAGAAATTTAAAAGAAAGAACTAATAAAGATGTTACAAGAACATTTCTCTTCTTATGCATGGGAATATACTGACATGAGGGGAATTAATCCTAGTACTTGTATACATCATATTTACATTGAATAAAATGTCAAACCAATTCGACAACCTCAAAGAAGAATGAATCCAAATCTAAGGGAAATTCTTAAAGAGGAACTGCAAAAACTGTTGAATGTAAATTTCATCTATCCATAATCAGATAGTCAATGGGTTTCATCCTTAGTAATTGTTCCTAAGAAGAATGGAAAATGGAGAGTATGCATTGACTATAGGGAATTGAATAAAGCCACTATAAAAGATCATCTTCCACTTCCTTTTATAGATCAAGTTTTAGATACATTGGCGGGAAAGAAATATTTTTCATACATGGATGGTTTTAGCGGGTATTATCAAATCCAAGTAGCCCTAGAAGACCAAGATAAAACTACCTTTACCTGCGCATGGGGAACTTATGCTTACCGAGTGCTTCCTTTTGTGTTATGTAATGCACCTGCAACATTCTAAAGACCAGTATTATGCATTTTTCTAATCTAATTCATGATTGTGTGGAAGTATATAGATGATTTTACAGTTTATGGAAATTCTTTTGAAGAAGCTCTTAAAAATTTGGAAAATTTTCTCATTAGATGTAAAGAGGCAAATCTCTCATTAAGCCATGAAAAATTTGTTATGATGTTTATTGAGGGAATTGTTTTAGGACACCATATTTCAGGGAATGGAATTAGAGTGGACACATCTAAAGTAGAAGTTATTTCTAAATTATCAATTCCAACTTGTCAACGAGATGTTATAATTTTTCTTGGTTTCAGTGGTTACTATAGAATATTCATAGAAAACTCTACAGAAATTGCATCCCCACTTTTCAAACTACTCACAAAAGATTGTGAATTCAATTGGAATTTTGATTGACAAAAGGCCTTTGAAACATTAAAGGAAGAAATCTCTAAAGCACCCATTCTTAGAGGACCAAACTGGAAACTACCTTTTTCACATTTCAACTGATGCTTTAGACACAGCTTTAGGAGTTGTACTAGGACAAAAGGATTTAACTCCTTATTCCATTTTACACCAATAAAAATTTGACTCTTGCGGAGTTAAATTACACTGTAACAGAAAAGGAGATTTTAGTTGTTGTCCATGCCATCAATAAATTCAGACATTACATTACTGGCTACGAAACTTTTGTAAATACAGGCCATTCTGCAATTAGGTACTTAATCAATAAACCTATCACTAATGGCAGAATTACAAGATGTTTGTTGTTGTTGCAAGAGTTTAACATCACCATTTTGGATTGACCTGGGAAACAAAATACAGTTGTTGACTTTTTGTCTAAGATTCAAAATGATAATATTGATGTACCTGTAGAAGACAATTTCCTTGATGAATATCTTTTTGCAGTATCTACTAAATCACCTTAGTTTGCAGATATTGCTAATTATTTGGCTACGGGGAAGTTACCATCATATTTATCTCCTCGAGAAAAAAAAAGAAGGTAATTCAAATTAGTGCATCTTATTTATGGATAAATGAAGAATTGTATAAAACCGGGCCAAATCTGATCATTCAAAGGTGTGTTAGAGAAGATGAAGTACCATAGATATTGAAAGATTTTCATGATGAGACACGTGGAGGACACTTCGCTGACAAAAGAACTTCGTACAAAGTCCTTCTCTTAAGATACTATTGACCTTCCCTTTTTAAGGATGCCAAGGAGTATGTTACGAGATGTGATAGTTGTCAAAGGATGGGGAAACTTGTTCCCTCTAATGAAATGCCTCTACAGTCTCTGGTACTTATTGAGCTTTTTGAAAAATAGGCTTCATATTTTGTTGGTCCAATCAATCCACCATCAAAACAGGAAAAGGTACATTCTTGTTTGCACTTATTATATTATAAAATGGGTAGAAGCTAAAGCATTTCCTTTTGTTATTGAAAATGTTGTAGTTTTATTCTTTTCGGGGATATCTTTACTCATTTTGGTGTCCCAAGGGAAATTGTAACAAATCAAGGTACTCAATTCACATCCAAATTGGTACAGAAGATAATGGAGGAGTACAAAATCAAACATCGGAAGTCCACTCCATATCATCCTCAAGAAAATGGACAAGTGGACTCCACTAATAAAGTAATTGAAGCAATTCTCACCAAAATTGTGCATCTTCATAGAAGAGACTGGGCATAAAAGCTTCCAGAAGCTTTATGGGCATACTGTACCACATGGAGAAACACTACAGGGCATACTCCCTATGAACTTTTTTATGGGAAGAAAGTCATTCTTCTTATTGAGTTTCACGTAAAAACTTTCAAGACAACAGTTAAATTGGGTCTTGATCTTTTAGAAGCACAAAAACAAAGAATGGAGAAGCTAAATGAAGTTAATGAGATAAGACAAGATGCAATTCAAAGAACCAATCTAGTTCAACAACAGAGATCCAGGTGGCATGACAAATATATCAAAGAAAGAAAGCTCCAGCCGTGAGATTGAGCATTACTTTTTTATTCAAAATTCAAATATTTTCAAGGGAAACTTCAAACTCATTGGCTTGGGTCATATGAGATTGAAACGCATTTTGATAATGGTGCAATTAGGATCAGGACTATTGATGAAGAAAGAATCAACTTCCTTGTAAATGGTCATAGATTAATAATTTATCATAAGCCATTGATAAAGGAAGAGCTTATCAAATATCTGCAAGCCAACACTGATTTTCAGTTGGTTAAGAAGGATTTTCCTTCTCCTCCAACTTGACTCGCAAGCCTTGTTCTTTAATTATATATATATATAGATAATATTATAATATATATGAAAACCAACATTGTTGGCACGTTTATACAAAAAATTCAGGGTGAAAACTGTTAGGCCCCTATAATACTAGTGACTCCCCCTCTATCATTGTCATTGTATCCCTTATTGTTATTATTGTGCCCCTATTGTCCCCATAGTGTTATTAGTATGCCCCAAAGAAACCCACTATTGTTATTTTTGTGCCCTTATGTTATTATTGTTATGTTGGCTTGATTATATTGTGACCCCTTAGACTCCTATATAGAAGGGAGGTTTAGTCATTTATATCATCCAAGAATTGTTCATTTGTGTAATGTAGGGTTTCCCCCTTGAAGAGGCTTATTCCTAAGGCGTTCATCTATCTTTTCTATCTTTTTGTGAGCTGGTTTCATAACATTTGGTATCAGAGCTTTGGATTCTAGGGTTTCACTACTCCAAACAGGGCATCATGGCATTTTCGCTATAACCTTTTTTCTACAACAGTTCAGAAGCTAAACAAAAAACCCATTTGAGATGAAATCGCGCTGAACCTTTGGTCCGAATTTCAGACCCTATCTTGCTATATTTTTGGAGATATAATCTGAGGAAGTTAGGACTTTTGCAAACCCCCGAATTACATTCCAAACAGGTCACCTTGGGAAAATCATCATAACTTTCTCTCTAAGCATTAGATTGAATTTTCGTAAGAAGTTACAGAAATAGGACAGACTATAGTTTTTTTGGGTATAATTTTCAGAACCTAAGGTTGAAACAGCGACCTGCGACACGTCATAAAAGTTCGCTCTACTGAACCAATCTATACTCAGGTCATTGTGGGAGATTTGGCATAACTCTTCATTGGAGAATCCAATCTTGATCAGACTTGCGGGGTTAGAAAGATTACTCAGAGTGTTACCATAAGAAGCAATTTCAGACCTGGGAAATCCAAAATTACACAGATAGATCAAATTCAATATCAAGCTCCTACAAAGTGAAAAAAGGTGTGTAGTTTTTTTAAATTTTTGCATAAGCTTGGTTTGAAAAATTAGTTTGAAGGAATTCAAAGGGCTAGTGAAGCATTATTATCGGTAATTAATGCCCCAAAGAAAGAAAATTGAAACACCTAGTAAGAAACCTGCAAGCTCTAGCATGACTCATGAAGAAGAGGAAGAAATGCAACATGATATATCAAAATTACGAGACCAAGTGCAACAAATTTCACTCGCATAAAAAATAACAGAAAATAAGATGGATGGTTTAAATAAAGACGTAGAAGCTAAGATGGATGGTTTAAAGAAAGGCGTAGAAGCTAATATGGATGGTGTGGAAGCTAATATGGACGGCGTGGAAACTAAGATGAATGGCATGGATGCTAAGATGAATGGCATGGATGATAAGATGGAAGAATTGAAGATAAATTTGAATAAGTTGCTACAATAAATGGTCACTAACGGTGAAAGATAGTAAAGGAAACTCATGATGAGAACAAAATAAATGTTAATCATGATTTTGTAGACTCTAATGTTGGATTGAAGACCCACCATGTTCCAAAAATCAATATGAGGAATTTTGATGGCAAGGATCCCGAACATGGACACTACAGATGGAGCAATTTTTCGATCTCCATAATGTGAAAAACACACAAAAGGTACGTATTGCAACTTTATATTTGGAACCAAATAAATTTGTATGGTATCGATGGATTTGCTCTCGTAAACAAATTGTCACTTGAGCAATCTTTACAAAAGAGATGATAGCACATTACGAGGATACAAAAAGAAACACCTTTTTTAGCCAATTGGTAAATCTCAAACAAAAGGTTTCAATGATGGAGCACATTGAGGACTTCCAAAAATTGAACATAAGGGTAAAAGATATTCCAGAGGAGCATAGGATTGATGTGTTCATAGGGACTTTAAAGGAATAATATCCAACATGAGGTTCGCCTTTGGAACCTGATTCATTTGAAAGGCATTCAGGTTAGCAAGAAAAATGGAAAGCAAAATTATGGCACCAGGAAGCATACCACTCACAACTATAAAGACGGAAGTGTTGTTGCCCCTAGTCTTCCACAACCTATAAGGTTGACACCACAACAATTGGAAGAAAAAAGAGAAAAAGGGCTTTGTTACAGTTTTGATAGCAAATACACTAAGGTCCATAAGTGTGCTGAGAAGAAATTATTCTACATAGATTGTGAAGAGGAAGAAGAAAAGGAGCAAGAAAGGTCAAAAGAAGAGGATATACTCCAAGAACAAACCCTAGATAAAGAAGAAATGAATCCGAACATATCTTGTAATGCATTGGCTGGAATTACCACTCCTCAAACTATCAAGATAGAAGGACATATCAAGAAGAAAAAGGTAATAGTATTGATCGATTCGGGAAGTACCCATAATTTTATTCATTGTAAGATAGCAGAGGAATTGAATTGCTTCCTATATCCAGCACCAAAGTTTCAAGTGATGGTTGAAAGCGGAGGAACCATAAATTGCTATGGAAAGTGCCATAATATCAAGCTATCCATGGGAGAATATGTATTGAATAGCTCAATGCTTTTCATTCCAATGGGTGGTGCTGATGTTGTACTAGGAGTCCAATGGCTAAAATCCTTGGGTACAATAGTTTTTAATTTTCAAGAACTTTTCATGAAATTTTGTGCAGAAGGAATGGAAGTTGAATTAAGGGGTATTGCAGGGAAACTGAGAAAGATAATCAGCTCTAATGGCATGACAAAGCTTCTAAAGAAGGAACAACGAGGTGTAATTGCACAATTATGTTCACTAGAGGTTCCCACATCGAAATCATCTATTTCTCCATATCTCTAAAAAGTCTTGGACAATCATTCCAAGGTATTTGAGACTCCCAAAGGTCTCCCACCTATTTGTGATTATGATCATGCTATTCATTTGATTCCGAGAAGTGTTCCTTCAAACATTAGGCCGTACAAATATCCCTATGCCCAAAAGAGTGAAATTGAACGTATGGTTGCAGAAATGCTAGAGGTTGGTATAATTCAACCTAGTCAAAGTTCTTTCTCTACTCCAGTAGTATTGATGCACAAGAATGATGGATCATGGTGCATGTGTCCGGATTATAGGGAGCTCAACAAGCTCACTATTAAAGATAAATTTCCCATTCTGCATTGATGAATTATTGGATGAATTACATGGATCAATTTACTTCACCAAGTTGGATCTTCGTTCAGGATATCATCAAATTAGAATGAAGACTGAAGACATTCTGAAAATAGCATTTAGAACTCATGAGGGTCATTATGAATTTTTGGTCATGCATTTTGGCCCTACCAATGCACCTTCTACATTTCAAGGTTTGATGAATTCCATTTTCAAACCCTTCCTTATAAAATTTATGTTAGTTGATGATATACTAATCTATAGCAAGTCTTGGAAGGATCATGTTGAACATGTTGACAGGGTGCTCAAACTATTGGAGGAGAAACAATTATATGCAAAAAGCTCCAAATGTTTGGAGTCCAAGAGGTGGAATATCTGGGTCATATTGTATCTCATGAAGGTGTTAGGTAGACCCTAGCAAAATTAAAGCCATTAAGGAATGGAAAATCCCCACATCCATAAATCATTTGTGAGGATTTCTCAGGTTTACAGGGTATTATTGCAAGTTTGTTAATAATTATGGGAGAATAGAAGCACTTCTAACAACATTATTGAAGAAAGATGCATTTTCATGGACTCCAGAAGCAACAAAGGCCTTCGAACATCTTAAAGAGGCAATGTTGCAAGCACCGGTATTAGCTATGACGGACTCCACAAAAACCTTTATTGTGGAATGTGATGCTTCAGGAAATGGAATTGGTGTTGTTTTAATGCAAGATGAAAGATCCATTTCTTTTGAAAGTCGTCCAATCAAAGGAAAGTATTTACAAAAAACTATTTATGAGAAGGAAATGTTGGCAATACCACATGCACTTAAGAAATGGCAACCCTACCTAATGGGAAGACACTTCAAGGTAAAAGCAAATCATGATAGTCTTAAATACTTTTTAGAACAAAGATTATCCTCTGAAGAGCAACAAAAATTGGTCACAAAGATGTTGGGTTATGACTTTGAAATCATCTACAAAAAATGGAAGCAAAATGTTGTGGCAGATGCACTCTCAAGAAAAGATGAGGATGTGGAAGCATTGTTGTGCGCCATTTCTATTGTCCAACCAAATTGGATAAACGAAGCAAGGGAGGAATGGAAGAATGATAAAGAAGTGTGGGCACTCATTTGAAAGTTACAACAAGGTCCCAGTACATCTGATACATTTAGTTGGAAAAATGATTCATTATGGTACAAAGATCACTTATACCTATGTAATAATTCCCAACTCAAACAAAAGATTCTTATGGAATTGCACACTTCTCCCTTAAGAGGGCACTCACGATTTTTAAAACTTACCACAAGGTTAAGAAGGAGTTTTTTGGGGATGGCCTTAAATTAAATATTCAAAAGTTTGTGGCGGAATGTTTGCTTTGCCAACAAAATAAATTTGAAACAATTAAGACCCCAAGTCTATTACAACCATTATCCATTCCAAGCCAATGTTGGGAGGAGGTTTCAATGGATTTTATCACAGGTTTACCCAAGTCCAAACGAAAGAGTGTCATCATGGTGGTAGTTGACAGACTTACCAAGTATGCACACTTTTGTGCATTATCACATCCATTTAAATCCAGTACAGTTTCTACTACATTTATGGAAACAATGCAAAAGCTACATGGAAACCCAAAGATTATTGTAAGCGACAAAGATCCCATTTTCACTGGAAATTTTTGGACATAATTATTTTCTTGTCTCGGTACT
>APFE030558599.1:49877-74794 GCA_000404065.3 Pinus taeda | reverse complement strand
TTTGTGGGGGAATGTTTGGTTTGCCAACAAAATAAAGTTGAAACAATTAAGACACTACGTCTATTACAACCTTTATCCATTCCAAGCCAACGTTGGGAGGAGGTTTCAATGGATTTTATCACAGGTTTACCCAAGTCTGAGGTAAAGAGTGTCATCATGGTGGTAGTTGACAGACTTACCAAGTATGCACACTTTTGTGCATTATCACATCCATTTAAAGCTAGTATAGTTTCTACTGCATTTATGGAAACAATTCAAAAGCTACATGGAAACCCAAAGATTATTGTAAGTGACAGAGATCCCATTTTCACTGGAAATTTTTTGGACATAATTATTTTCTTGTCTTGGTACTCAGTTAGCTCATAGCTCATCTTATCATCCTCAATCTGATGGGCAAACTGAGATAGTAAACAAATGTGTGGAAGGATATCTTCGTTGCTTTGTATCTGATAAACAGACACAATGGGTCAAATGGTTTCCTCTAGCTGAATGGTGGTATAACACTTCCTTCCATACTGCAGCAAAAATAACCCCATTTATGGCACTTTATGGATATCATCCACCATCCATCATATCATATTTAAGAGAAAATTCTAAGGTTCAAGCAGTGGAACATCACATCGAACATCAACAACAAGTTCTCCAACTCTTAAAGGATAACATCACATTGGCGCATAATAGAATGAAACAATAGGCAGATCAACATCGCAGCGAAAGAAGTTTTGATGTAGGTGACTGGGTATTCCTACGGCTATAACCATACAAAAAAATGTCCCTCAAGCAAGCTAAGGATAATAAATTATCACCAAAGTATTATGGTCCATACAAGGTGTTGCAAAAGATTCGTATTATGGCATACAAATTAGAGCTTCCTGCAACTTCCCAAGTGCACCCAGTTTTCCATGTTTCATGTTTAAAGAAGGTTATAGGTGACAAGTTCCCAGTTCAAACAATATTTCTAGAACTTGACGAGGAAGGAAAAATCATATTGGAACCAGAAGCAGACATAGAAACAAGAACTTGAAAACTACGAAATCGATCAATTTTGGAGTATCTCATCAAGTGGAAGAACTTATCCGTTGAAGATTCCACATGGGAGGATGAGAATTTTATACAGAAGCATCTAGAACTACTCAAGCGTTGAGGACAATGCTTTTCGGAAGGAGAGGGGCATGTTAGGCCCCATAGACTAGTACTCCCCCTTTACTTATTTCTTGTTTCCTTATTGTTATTATTGTGCCCCTATTGTCCCCATAGTGTTATTAGTATGCCCCAAAGAAACCCACTATTGTTATTTTTGTGCCCTTATGTTATTATTGTTATGTCGGCTTGATTATATTGTGACCCTTTAGACTCCTATATATATAGAAGGGAGGTTTAGTCATTTGTATCATCCAAGAATTGTTCATTTGGGTAATGTAAAGGAGGTTGCCCCCTCGAAGAGGCTTATTCCTAAGGCGTTCATCTATCTTTTCTATCTTTTTTTGAGTTGGTTTCATAACAAAAACCAAGTAATTTTGTCATCCTAAATTTTCTTTCCCATTCGTATTCTCTTTTTATCCCTCTTCTTCTTTTTAGAATAATTAGCTACAGAATTAATAAGATTCTGTAGCTTTGACATAGTTCTACAGTTGATGTTTGGCAGGAACCACTAATTGGAGCAATTGAAGAAATTATCAAACCCACCCTTGGAAGCACCTAAAGACAATGCAAAAAGGAGAAATCAAATGTTAGAATCATCAATTCAAAAGGTATGCAAATATTTAATTTAATAATAAGCGTCAAAACATTAGTGTATGAATTATATGGACAATATACCATTGGTTCAAAAACCATCATTGTCGAAAGTGAGATGAAAATATCTTGTGATATCAAATAAAAAAATTGCAAACCGTTATTTTTCCCTCATCATTACACAACACTCCAGTCTCAAATTCCACATTCATTTTTTGAGATCGCCCAACTCATATTCATTCATACCCTAACAGTCACTTAACTTCACTTATTTTTCCTCTCGCTCTCCTTCATACTCTCACAAAAGTCATTATCTTGAAACCCTGACTCATACCCTATCAAGAAGCGAATTCTAAGGTGAAACTTCTCAACCATGGGCGTCATAGTGAGAATAGAACCAAATGGTAGAAAATTTATGGAAGGATATCCGTGGGTGAAAGAAATGTTGCAAAAAGCACAATGGCTAGATCTCTTGGAAAAGTTTGATGGTTTTAACAAGGAAGTAACCAAATCATTTGCCAGAGCTTTTGATGGTGTAGAGGTTGAAATTGGAGACATCAAGTTTGCAGTGATAGAATCTCTTATTGTTGAAGCCACCAGACTGTCAAGAATCAGAGAAAGATGGTTTAAGAATGGGGGCATTGGAGGAGAAGAATGGAATACTTTCTTGAAAAACCCAGGGATGGATACCACGATTTTTAAGAAAGGAATTCTCAGTACAACACTTAAGGGTAAATGGAGAAATTTGTTGCTACTAATTCAGAAATTTGTCACTTGTGAAGGAAGATTTGGTTGTATGTTCTTTTACCACATCCATTTGATGATGCATTTTCTCGAAGAGAATGAAATCAATCTTCCTTATTTTATGTTAAATATAGTAAGGAAAATGTCTCGGAATGTTCAGAAAATGAATGAATTCATAGAAAATACCATGTATCACCACGACCTTATAAAAATACTCATTGAATTTCATCTTGAAAGCCTAGGAGATAATTGGGATAACTTCCTAGTTAGAAATCATTTTGAGGAAGATCAAGAGCCACTTAGAAGCAACAAAGCAAAAAGATGAAGGAAGAGAATATCTGAGAATCCAAATGAAAAATTACCTCAACAACAACTACAAAAATAGTTAGAAGATGAGACTCCTATTGCATAAATTTTAGGAAGCATTAAAAGGAAATCTGTTAGAAGAAACAAATCTTGCAAAAAGCAACAAATCACATCGAAGAAAATAGAGGAAGCTAAAACAAAGAAGAAAATAGGTAAAACTAAAAACCCTCTTCCATCAAATGTATGAAGAAGCGCCATGCTTAATCAAAAACCATCTCAATAGTCTACATATGTTGTTAATTTGGAGGAAGAAGAGAAAATGAAAGTTCCATCACCCACTGTCATCTCACCTATTCATAGCCCAGGCCGAAAAACACCAAAAATAGATCCAGTACAGCAAGAAATATACGATTACATTGAACCTCTGGGGAAGAAAGCCACAGGAAAAGCATCATTTTCAAATCAAGAAAAAGAAACTCAATCTAGTAGCCCACAAGAAGCTCCAGTCATAAATATTTTGAAACAGGAAATCTTTGACCTTGAGACGCTAAATAGACACATACAGTGGTAGCATGAGGCCTTAAAGATACAGAATGAGATACACATATTCTTTTGCATTTGATCTTGCGGTATAAGAAAAACAAACAGTTAAAGCAAAAGAATAAGGTTCTTAGAGGAAAGGTGATAAATCTGAAGTATAAAATCTTGATAAAAAGGCCAAGAATGGCAGTGGCTAAAAAGAATGTGAAGAAGATAAACCTAGATGTACAAGATGAAGTCTCAGAAGAAATGTTGTAGCCCAATTTTAATTTTTTGCATGAGGACATGCAATGGCCTCCATGTGGGGGAATGTAGAGCCTCATGAATGCTTCATTTTGACACTCTCCCTTACCAATTTTTCATCTCTTTGACCATCATCATCAACTCAAAAGGCATCAAACTACAAGGTTTTTGGCATGGTAAGGTATTTAATTATCTTATCTTTCAACTTTAATAATGGTCCTTATTATTGAATTAATGTTCGTATTAGCTACGAATTCACGCAATTCTGCAGCTAATCTATGTTTATGTAGCCAAATCCAAGGTTTACCAGGATCCGAGGTGCCAAATAAGAAGAAAAAGATATGAACAGGTGGAGATTGATCCCTTCATAAATCCCCTCCTATCCATCTGAAACAGATCATCAAAGGATTTTTCGCTTGCGTGGTCAAAAGGTGAAAGTCAACGTGTTGCTAAACAGGCGAGCGAGACTTTGAAAATCTTATGCTTCACGATTTGCTTTGCCAAATAGAAAATCGTGATTGATACCTGTTAGAAGCTAAGTTTAGAAGTTTTTTAGCTAATGGTAGGCGTAAAAGTCTCGAACAGTTATTTGACACGGGCTTTTATAAATATCGTGCAACAAAACATGAACAGAGGTTGAATTTGATGTATGCGACAGTGATGTTTTAAATACTTTGTTTCCTGTTAATGAAGAATGAAGCTTTATGCATAGTTGACTGTGTGATTAGAGTTTCGTGACCGCCTGTTTGTGGAGGGCCCCTGCAAACAATTAAGGTTCTGCATTTCTATATTTCCTTTTTATCATTTATTTCAGTTATTTATATGCTCTATAATCATTTTGCAACATTAATTTTAATTAAATAGCAATAGCAATATTTCACTAATGATGATAATTGTAGCATAGACACCTTTCATAGATTTATTTACAACTTTCATTTCAAAAGCATTTCATAGATTTCTTTACAATTTCATTTCAAAGTGTTTCATTTCAAAACATGAGTGATTTCCTTACAGTTTTGTTTCAAAGTATTTCATTTTAAAGCATGAGTGATTCCTTTGTAGTTTTGTTTAGATCATTTCATTTCAAAAGCATTTTATTTCAAAGCATGAGTGACTGATAATGAGAAGATGTATGGTTTTCATTTTAACTAGAGGTCAATTTCATTTTAGTTTTTATGTAAAGGATTGTTAGAACATTAGATGAATACTTTACTTTTAAAGATTAAAATTTGTGTTGCAATAGATTAGTTAAGTTTTTCTTAATTCAATAAGACAATGTAAATTTTCTATAGTTTCATTTTACAAGTGTAAAGAACATTTTTTTTATTTCATTAGAAAGGGGTGAGTAGAAATGTAATTGAGATTGAATATATTAATTTCATTTTGTTTAATTAATTTCACTTTGTTTAAAAAAAATAGGAACACAAAACATCCTTAGAAATAATTTTCAATAACTCAATCATACACAATAATAATCTGAAGGCTTCTAGCATATATAATGCACTTGCACTTCACAAGTTTACCAACTTCGGTCGATAATTTATGTAACAATTTAAGATAATTAAATTGACAAACGATTAACTTAAGTTGATCCTCGTCTTCTTCTAGAAGATTCACACCCGATTTAATTAATGCCCTTTAATTAACCAAATTTCCTAAGTTTAGACTTAGGTAACCATTCTAAAAAGTTAATTATTTTAATTAAATCATCTCTAGGTGGAATTTTCATAAACGATTTCTAGGTTTTGGAGAATGCATGTGTCTTAGCCTCTCTGCAAAGTTTTAAGGCTAGAGCACATCCAATGCTACAAAAATCAACAGTCAAAACTTTTGGATCTTTAAATTTAGTGTAGCATATGTTAGATGAATTAAGAATCACAACCCATTAAACATAAAGCATCTATCAAGGATGAATTTTATGCTTAACTTTAGATGAAACACACTGGTATTATTTGAAATGGAATGAAACAGAGCATCTATCTAGGATGAGTTCTGCAACATATAATATGCATTCAAATAATGGAAAGAAGAACATGTTCATGAATAACTTAGAAAATAACACATAAACGCAGAAGCTAATGACACGGGAATCCTTGAGAAAAAGAGCTTTGTAATTATGTACTGATCACTTGTATTAAAACTCCACAGTTTACAATATCAAAGAAAAGATCTCTCTTTTTATCAACCTTTTGCACACTAAAATTCATGAAATATATACCATTAGCTCATCCCTGGACTAAGGAAGTTGAAATCCATCATTTTCCCAAAGATAGAAAGAGGTTACAATGCTTTAGGAATAAAATATTTGGAAAATCTGTCCATATCCTATTATCTAGGGTTTGGTTTTTTACTAAACAAAAATATGCTAACTGAAGAGAAAATCATGGGATTGGGCAGAAAAATATTCAAACTTAATCATCCAAATCAATTTGGAGTCAATTATACCAAATTGGAGATCCACCAAGTCAAATTCCAAAAAATTCTAGAACTTTGTCAACAAATCTAGCTTGGCGAAATTATGAAAAATGGGTCTCAAAGTGACACATGTAATTCCCAAACTGTAACACCTATGTAAAAACGGAGAGAGTTTTTTGTTATTTGATCCATGCTTGACAAAAACCTATTTTGGTTTTCAAAAATTCGCTTCCAGATATTAGAAAACTGCGCCAACAAACAATGACTAAAACAAGAAAAAATACATAATTTTATTCTTTGAAAAACAGGCCTCAAAGGTCATTGCATATCTCCCAAACCATGACATATGTGTAAAACATGAGAGAGGTTTTTTTTATTTGGCCCATTATTGAAAAAACCTCTTTTTTTTCAAAATTCATCTCCAGTTGGTCAAAAACTATTCTTAAAGTTGAGTTCTAAAACAGTAAAAAACGCAGCAAAAGTGCAACAAGTTCATCTCTTTGTGAATTTTGAGACCTCCTTAATTTTGAAAGGTTTTATAGGTTATGAATGATTCTTGAAACATCATAGACCTATCTAAACACTATTGATCATACTGCATCCTCCCATTCTTTAAACATCAACTTCTAAAGAGAAAGTGCAGCGAATTTGAATAAGTTGAATGTCGTCACAAGAATGAGGCTCGAATATCCAAAATTCTTAAGGACACTTGCCACAACCATAGAAAATGATTTCACGAATTTTGGAGTCAAATTTGATGGTTAAACTGATGACTATGTAAAAGCATAACAAATTTGTTGTGTTTTCTCCTTCCTTCAGCAAAAGCACGGCGACTTCTCTCTTTTCATATCGCAGATCATCCTCTGGCCTTCTGAATGTGATATGAAGGTGAGAGACATCCTTAGGATAATCAGGCACTGGTTATAAACACCTGTTTGTTGAGCTAAACTATATTTCTTCAAAATCGACACTTATAACAAAAGTGCAACAAATGTTTACTTCCATGATTTGACCTAATGTTCAAATCTCTGACTAAGCAATATAGTTGATGGATGATGTTGCCACTCCTGTAAACTTCTTAAACCTCCATATATAAGGAGTTCCAAAACTTTGATCTCACACTCTTCACAAAAACTAAGGACTTGATCTCTATGAGATCATAGCAACACTTTACAAATTGACCAAAATGATGAAAAGACTAAACTTGACTTTGATTACTATAGCATAATACTCTAACACTGTATAAGCAACTAACCCTAAGCCATTTCTTGATAGACCCTTAACAAATAGATATACCATACATACCTCATGATTATGTACCTCTATACTTTATGATATGGAGGTTGCTACAAGGTATGTTGTTGGATGCCATACTTTTCCACTGTTTGCTAAGCATCATGCTAAATTTGTAGCTTCTACCAATGTCGCTGCTTTTAGGAGTATGTTGATACTTTTCTGCTATAGGTCTTCAATATGTTGTGAATTCTCTTATCATTGTATAGACAATCTCAAGGGGATTGCTCCTTCTCAGAGATGCCTTTCTTATCAAAATTGCTTTTAGTAGGTGAATAACTTGGACTTGTTCTAAGGTTAGGATTCTCCTCAAAATACTGGTGTATACTAGATATGCTCAAAATGTCTTCAGAAGTGTTGCACTTTATTGTAAATTCTTCAAGGACACTTGTATCCCTTACTCAATTTCTGAAGTCTTCTGGACACATAGTCCATAGCTTAGAAAATATGTTCTTAGAGTGATATACAGGCCTGCGACTTTCTCTTTCTGTAAGGTGATCATCTCTTAGGGGTATAGACTTCACAAATCGACTCCTCCTCTTACTATATTGGCTTGCATAGAATATATATATATATAACACCAGAACTGTGCTTCCTTTTCACAATATTCTAGTCACCATACCATAGCACAAGACTGCGAGATTTTTCCTCAAGATTGATGATTATAGATAAGAGACGGATCTACCAAAGAAACTTGATCTTCGGTAGATTGTACAGTATGTACAAGACTACTATGATCTTATACAAGACTTTGACTCCTTTTATAGGATGACAAGGATGACATGGAAGACAATCCTTAAACAATTCGTTCTTCAGTCTCTTTTAATGTAAATATCTGGAAAGGATCTTGGTCTTTTCACAAGATGACTATGAATAAGTCCTTCAATAGTACACCTAAGCTTGATGAGGAGTCTCGGATCCCTTTCAAGTTGTTGAAGCCATCCAAAATTTATATAGGAAACTCAGTTCCTCTTTTTCAAAGTGACTCAGATTGTGATAGATCTTATGCCCAGATATTTCAATCGTAGGATGATGCTTAGCACCTTTTACACTCCTTTGTTGGCCATTAGGACTGATATTTTTCCACAAATATATACTTATAAAAATTTGGCTATGGGACACCACAGAGAATGCGGAATTCTTATGACAATAATTTCAGATCTTTTAGAATATGCCTAGAGGTTCAATCTCTAGCTTGATGGCTTTGGCCTTCCCTATGCTATAAAATAGGCCTCTCGGTCCCAAATATCAGAGGCTTTAAGCCTTCCAAGAACCCTCGCTTTGCTTGAAGAGGACTTCAGTCTTTTCTCTGTGAATAGAGTTTCAGAATTCTTATCCTTTATTTCTAGGAGCTTCGTCCTAGCTAGAAGACTTCCCTTGAGTGTCTTGAAGCCTTTAATGATCTTGTTTTTCCCTTATGTAAATGAACCATAGCTCTGATGCCATGTTGAGAAATCTAGGGCTTTCATTGGTGTAAGGTAATTACATGATTTCTCTTAAATGGTGACATTTATTTGTGACATATAGTTACTTCATTATCATTATTATTGTGTTCTTTCCATCATCAAATGAATATTAAATGTAGAAGATCACAAAACAACAAGAGAACACCAGAGATAGGCTCCAAGCCCAGGCAAAACCCCTCCATAGGGGAAAACCCAAAGAACTTATAGAATCATTGTCAAAAGAGACTTCCAAGACCATAGACCCCAAAAAAAATTCACCAAGACCAGGCTAGCCACCAACAAGAAATTTGTTCTTCAAATTTCTTATGTTCTTGTTTAGACAAGTAGAAACCTTTGTATCCACAGAAAAACTCACCTGGGAGGATTATTAAGACATACTTCAGATGTAGACGTCCTCCTCTTCTTCGCTGGTCTTTATCTCCCATATCGAAGACTCTCGCACTTGTCTCTAGCCACAGATCAATTCGGATATCCATATGCTAAGTGTATGTCTAAAGGAGGTCAAAGTCTCTTCTTTATATAGGCTTCACAAGTGATGGAAGGGCCTCTCTAGGCTGACATGAAGGGGGCTAGCCGACCTAGTCTTGGGGACTCTCTAGAGACTCCTAGACATCAAATAATATTTCTTTTTCTTGATACAAATGCCCAATGGGTCTTTTACATCATTGACTTTGACTCAAGACTAAATCTCTAAAGCACTCAATGAGTATTGGACCTAGGACTAATGACCATGGGCAAGAAACCCATTCCAAAAATGAATAGTTTTTCTTTTACACAAATATTTTATTTTTCTTTCTTTTGGAAAGTAAAACAATAATTACATCAAGTCATGAGCCAAATACAATTATGAAGACCAAAACTAGTTAAAACTTTCAACAACGAGGACCTTAGTTGGGGTGTTAAAAACACCCTAATTTCACTAACTAAGAAAGCCATCATTGACATTCAAACATGTATTTTAAGTCTACATTCTTGATTATTGTAGGTTCAAGTGCCTTCAAAGTCACTTCATAACCATCTTGGTTGAAGGAGAGGAAGTTCTCCTTATAGTCAATGGAGTAGGTCCATGTGAAACAAGTCATCGAATACTTGAAAAAACATCTACTCCCCCATTATATTTGAGATAGAATTCATCCTTGAGATTATCATCTTCCATAATAAGGTCTTCACATTGAATATGTTTATGACCTAGAATGTTGACAGGAAAGCATTCGTTAGTATCTTGATGGAGGGACAATTGTTTAATTTCTTCTAATCTAGAGTGTTCAATGCATTACCACCATAACAAGGGCTCCTTGTGCATTTATTAATATGGGCATCAATCTTTTTAAGGTATCAAGTATCACCACCTAGTCACTACAAGAAGGGACACTATGGGTTCTTTATCGTTGCAGTGGAGGGGATTAGCAAAGTGACTATCCAATTCTCCAAGAAGAATACCCTCCATGGATTTATATTTAGGGTAGGTCTTCAACCATTAAAAAAAATTGGGTATCGTGGAGATGTCCTTAATCCAAGGTTGAGAACATATACAACAAAGATTTGATGAGGAAGAGCAATGGTTTTGGTTGGGTCAACAAGTAGGCTCTTTGATTTGTGGCATTTAAGTGTTTCCCTCTTTGATAACCCTCTTGTCATATGTATAACCCCTATTACTAGAGCCAAGTATTTTCATTTCAATAACTTCAACATGACTCAACAATTTCTTTCTATAGTGATGGATTTTCCAAAAGATTGAAGTTAGATATCTCATTCTAGATTTTTGTACATATATTTGAAAAAAAATGTCCCACAACAAATCCCTATATAGTTTGACCTTAGACTCAAAGAACTGGAATTTATCAATCTATTATTCAACAATCAAGTAATTCTAGAAAAAGAGCATGAGTTGATCATAACGCTCACTCCAACTACAATATATTCTCTGAGTTAATGCCTTTGCAAAACCCCCTATATTTTCTCTGGGATTTTTAGCAATCCATCTCTCACCCCAACTACAGGTCATTCCATCCAAATGTTGTAGTTCCTCATTCAACTTATCCACCTAGTAATACATGCATTGCACTTTGAATGTTAGCTTGACCTTGCTTAGCCATATATGCACATCCACTTCTCTATCAAAGTCATATTGCAAGATCTTCATCTCTTGCAACTCATCCATGATGATACTATGTCAACAATGATTTCATAGTAGAATTTATTTTCTTTCCAAAAGGGTTTATCTCTACTTCCTCCTCAAAGCCTTTGTGATTTTGGAATGAAGACATTGGACCATGTTCAAGGGACCCTTTCCTAGGGGCTTCTCATCATGTCAAGTCCTTTTTTTCTTTTGCAAAATTCCTGAAGCTTTCTTGCAACTGTCTTAGCCACACACTGATATTTCTTCTTCAAAAAAAAACTTCTTTTGTATAAAAAATAAAGCACACAATCAAAAATCCACTAAAGCTCTTGAACCAACTTGCAGTGTTCTAACACCCAACATCAGATTGCCACTACAACAATGGAACAACCAAAACAAACAACAAAAATTTATATCCAAAAGAAAAGAAAAGATTGGGGGGCCTACATATCAAAGAGTAAATTTTACCTACAAATGAAAGAAACAGAGAAAAGCATGTCCAATAAACCCTTGCAATTGATTGATTGTATTGAAAAATTGATCAAAAATACTTCTAAGATGGAGGAAACACTTATTTATAGCAACAATGTTATAAAAACCTAAACTTCAAACTTAAATCACTAATTGTTGAAAATTGTAACTAGGTTCGATCTTTAGTATGATGTGATTGTAATCATGACATTGTATATTCTTTATAAAGAAAGAAAAAGAAATTATGTTTTTATTTTTGGAGTATGGGTTTCATAATCAAGTTTGAGTCAAAAGCATGTTCTTCGTGCTTTTAGGTCTTCTAGGTCTTTCTAGGATAAAGAATAATGTTGTTCATGTGTCATAGTCGAATTTGGACTCATTGTAATGAAAGAAAATATTTATTTTGTCAAGAAAAAAACCATGGATAAGCCCAAGACCAAGTTGGCCCAAGGAGCAGATCAAGTCGGCCTAAAGGGAGGGAATTCGACCCTCAAGAAAGGCTATATAAAGGAGTGAAGCTCAACTCATTTGGTCACTCATCTCAAGCAAGTTTGATCTGCAATAGCAAAGTTGAAGAAGAGTCAATGGGACGGTGAAGAAGAGGAGAAAAAGTCGAAGTCTATCAAAGAATCTCTCTCCTTGTCTCCTAGGGTTTGTGAAGCTACTATTTGCAAGAAGCCGAAATTCGAAAGCAGCTGCAAGAGGCCAAAATTGCAGGGCTGAAAATCTGTTGCAGGGGACGAAGTTGCAGCATCAAGAAAGCATTATCGAAGTTCTGAAGTTGTCTCAAGGAAGATCTTGCTGGGGGTTGGCTTGGGGTTTGGAGAGTTTGTTGGCTTTGGCCTTTGGGTCTTGGAAATCTCTTTTGTAAGCAAATTCTAAAAAATAAGAGAAGCATTTTCTACGTTTTCCCCTTGGAGGGGTTTTTCCCTAGCTTGGAGCCTATATCTTGTGTACTTTGTCTCTTTGTGATCTTCATTGTTTTGGTAATTGCTTGATGAACAAAACTAAATAAGTAATAAAGAACCATCTAACATCACAAGTAATTATCATGATAAGGACAATAAGTTCTAATCTACAAGTCTCTATATTTTCCAACACTAATAAAGTCATTAAACTCTTAATATATTAAAATGGTTTTTTAACTCAAAGATAACATTATTAATCATCATGAACATACACACAAAATGGTCCATATACATATAGCAATACCTATTAAACAATGTTGTGGCTAGTTAAGTACATCAAATTGTAGTTGTTATCTATAACCAGAATCAGTGCTTTATAATTATAACCAATTGTATTTGAAAAACACCCTTGTTATATAAATGCCATGCCCAAATGCAGGTAAAATTATAATGGATAATCGGTAAGAGAATGATGTGTTCAAATTTATAGCTCAAATGTACGGAGATGCAATAGGAACTTAGAGTTCAAGAAGGTGACAGGAATTTCGAGTTCAAGAAGGTGAAACTTAGAATTGTAGTTCATACCTTACCAATCTGATTGTTCCTATGAGAAGTTTGTGTAATTCAAGGAATTTAAGCTGTACAACTATATATCATATTATATCAATATCCTTTCAAATTTATTCCTTTATTTTTCTGTACATGATTATTTCCAACTCTATTTGCTGATGTGACTCATGAATTTTATGGACACATATACACTAAATTGTTACTTGATTCAACCTAGCAAGGCTGGATTTATATTTTTATTATCAATGTCAATCTTGAGATGAAACCTGAACTGACCACATTTAGTAGCAAAGCCCAGTCCTAGTACCACAAATAATTTTGATATCAAAACTCATTAAAGTTCTCTTAGAACATCATACATTTCCAGATCAACTCTGGCCGTCTATCCAAAACATCATGAATCTTGAATATTTATTCGGTATTCTTTTTTATCTATAAAAAGCAGATGGATTTGATGTGGAAGTAGTAATCAGTTACAATATCTGGTTTTTTTGGGTGTATTTTCCATTTTTTTAACTCCTCTTTACATCATTCAAATTATTTTCTGTCATTTATTGTCTTTAATTTTTCTAATTTGTGCCCCAAGGGGCTGCAATGGTGACTGAATGATTTCTATAAAATCTAAGTCAAATATGCTATGTTACCTCATCCTATGTGACACAAAATAAATGTGTTATCTTCAAAGGTTTCCTTGAACGAATCACATAAGGCAGATGCTTTGTCAATATTGAATCTATGTTGTTTAACTGGACTTGAGATTGCCTCTAATAAAATATCAAGATTTATATTGAGTAAAAGCTCGTCCCTGCAGAGGTTGATAACCTTGATTACTATGAGCTAAAGGAAACCCAGCATGATGCTCAAAAATGGAATATAAGTAGTGTTTGATTAAATATAATAACTTGGAAAAATAGTATGGGTGGCCCAGCAAAACAGAGACTTTCGGGCTGACATTACTGTTCAGCCATAATGGACTTGATGTGTAAAGATTTACAAATCGTTTTATTATAAATGGTATTGACTACACGTAATTGCTACTCTACTTGTAGTAGACATCTAGTGAACCAACTAGAAGTAATTGAAAAGTAATTTACTTCACAATCATTTTATAGAAACAGGTGGATGATTTTAAATCATCTCCAACTTCCAACATACAGAGATAAGTACAGTTTATAACAGTTGGACTGCTGCGATTGCAGGGATCTTTTCACGTAGCTTTTGTGTGACTGCAACACGCACAGTCATAACTCCTGCTGCTGGTCCACCAATCCTCACTTTTACTATTGGATCCTCAATTTCTACCAGTTCAAGCTCTCCACCGCCGGTGCCCACAAGATAAGGCCTTATTTCTGCAAGAACCTAGACAATACAAGTTGAATTAGACATATATAGAAGAGGATTAAATGTATCTACAAGTTAATTTTTCTGTAATCGGCATATATATTATGTCTGGAAGAAAGTGAAATATCACATACAAGTGAGAAACTATAGTGGCAACTCAACACTCACTTTTATCATTAGCAATCCTTGTCCACACTTTGGCTTCTTTAAATAATGATAAATTCCCATCTAGCACTAAATCTTTTATGTAATCATAAGTAATCAATATTTCTTGGAAGCATCCGAAAGTTATACTTACATTACAATTAAGAAGCTACAGTGGCAACTCAAAACTCACTTATCATTAGCAATCCCTGTGCATTCTATAGGTTCTTTAAATATACAGAAATTTCCATCCAACACCTAAATCTTCCTTTAAGTAACCAAGGTTTCTTGGGAGCAGCCTTACAACATCTAAATATCTCCACCCTACTCAAATACCTTCAATGATCCGAATTGGATCCATAAAACACTGCCAAAGAACCATGATTGTATCAGGTCGAGACAAATCTCTAAAAATTCCAAAACAGCGACCAAAAACACCCTGAACCAGTGGCAATGGCAGCCAACGTGGAACAACGAGGACCTTGGTCAAAGTGCGCTGACCGAGGCCCATGGAGACTGCGCAGGAGGTCAAAGTAGCCCCTTGGAGCCCCGGATCGGGAAAAGGAGGTGGATTTTGATGCACGATTTTGGCCCTAATCGCGCATCGCTGGGTGAACAGGGCCAAAATGGGGGAGCCTCGAGCACTCGGTCGCGTCGAGAGCAGAAGAACCACGAGCGAAAAGAAAAAAGTGCTAACGTACAAAAGCAGGACCCGCGCTCTAGAAAACCGGGGGTATTGATCGGGTGCCTCAAATGGTAAGCGGTTCTGGAGAAAGTGAAGCGATCCCATACATCGATTGACGCATGGAAAGCGGAGGTGAGAGAAAACCGTCGTTGATCGCACGTTATCAATTGAGCAAGTCAACCGTGTGGGATGTGCATATGGCGTCGAATCTAGAGGCCCCAGACCGGATGGCTGAGATCGAGCCCGACGGGGGGGGAAGCAGAATTGACGAAAGAATAAGCTGCGTTTTAGAAGGATTTGGAATTCGTTTGACCGCCACAGTGGAGGAAAGACTTCATCCACGACGTAACTGAAGAAACGAACCGACGAAGCAGGCTGGCATAGTTTAGAGGAGGACATGTGGCCACTCCCTAAGCGTTCATGATGACGCCGAACAAGGAACTCCAAGCGCAGTTGCAGAAGGTGAATCGACAGAGGCAGAAGAGGAACCGAACAGGCATTGGAACGAATGACTAAAAACCATGAACAGAGACAAAAAAAAAGTTAGAGTCAGTCAGAGCGAACCTCGAGAGGAGGACTGAACACTGAGAGATAGAAACTAGAGAAGAAGGCAGTAAAGCAAAAGCAGAAAGAAACAGAGGGCCGAGCTGACCAGCGGCAGCATCAAACACCAGAGAGCTTGAGAGATTCAAGCCATCTCATAGGGGAATCTGTCCGAACTGAGCACCACATTTGGCTCTTTCCACCGAAGACCAGAAGGTCATAGAGCTGGTAGGAAGAAGAGGAATCTGTGTACTCCAGTGGCTTGGAGAATCCAAGAACCACCCTACCAAGCAAAATCTGCTCTAGGAGAACTCACATTGAGTCTCTGCATTGTAATTCTCTGCTTAAAAGACACAATAAAACAAGGTCACCACTGAAAGTTGGACCAGAGATGTAGCCCTGGAGAATAGGGTGAACTTCTTATTAAAATTCTTGTGTCTTTGAGTTCGCTTACTGTATTTCTCTGTTGTCTTTCCATTTTAAATGTCTATGTGTAGGCAATCTGACCAATCCGTTGCTTAAATAACACAGAACACACACCAGCACATGAGTCTGTAATACCTTTGTTTAATAAATCTTCAACTGATGTCACTCATAGGGTGATTATTAGATCAAGTGGTATCAGAGCTCTAGGCTTTAAGGTTAGACAAGCTTGTGTTGGTTTCGCTGTTGAATGCTCACTAAATCAAAGCTCAAATTAGGAGAAGGAGAGTTGGTGGAAACTAATCCTAAAATTGGGAGTGTCTATTCTCGGAAAACAATGTCAGAGGAAGGTTCTATGGGGCCAGACCCTCAATTCATAGAGAGTTTCCTAGCTATAAAGTCTCTGGTAAAAGAAATGTATAGGGACTTTAGAAAGCATGAGGATGAAGATTCATCAGGTTCTAAACAAGATAAAGAAGAAGATGAGTCTCATTCCCATGACCACTCAAAAGGAAAAGGGAAAGAGGAAAGCTTTCTCACACCTCCTAATAGCCCTGTGCATAATAAAAAAGCATCTTTGATTAAGCTAGATGTTAAATTTGATTTGCCTATATATGATGGTGAGCTAAATGCTGAAAAATTGGACAATCGGATTAGACAAATTGATGTGTATTGCAGAGTGCAAAACATCAACTCAGACAAAAGTAAAATTCAGTTGGCAAGCCTACGCCTAGGAGGCACTGCCTTGGTTTGGTGGGAAGGCAGAACCCACGCTGATATGAAAAAACATGGTAAGACCATCTCTGTCTGGAGTGAATTTGTTGCTGCAATCAAAAAGCAGTTCTATCCATTGGCCTACATGCAACAAGCCATGATGAGTTGGCAAACTCTTCAGCAATTGAAAGGGCACAGTGTGCAAGGGTATACTCAAGAGTTCAGAAAGAGAGCATTAATGTTGGGTATTTCATTAGACTCACCAAAGACTCTTTTGAAGTACATTGGTGGTCTACACAGCTACATGAGGCATACCATCCTCATGTTTAATCTCACTAGTATAGATGAGGTATCTGTACAAGCTACTCATCTAGAAGCTAGAGGAAAGAATGGAAATCCAGAAGTTGGGGGACCATCCCAACCCCCTGTAAGCAAGAGCAAGGAGAAAAGAAAGCAGAAGTGGAAAGCAAGGAAGGCTAACACTACACAAAAAGGCAAAGCTTCATGCACTCACTGTAAAAAGGAGGGGCATGAGGATGAGCACTGTTGGATTTTGCATCCAGAGCTGAGGCCTAAGAAGTCTGAGGGCAAGAAGAAGAAGATTGTTGCAGCTATTCAGAAAGATTTGGGGTCAGACTCGGGAGATGAAACAATCATTGCAGCCACAGGTATAAAAGGTTGTCTGCTTTAGAGAATGTTGAAATCAAGAAGCAAGTGCAGGAGTTGCTCGAAAAAGGGTTCATCAGGCCTAGCACATCACCATGTGGGTCACTAATCGTTCTGGTGAAAAAGAAAGATGGCTCGTGGAGAATGTGCATTGACTACCGAGCACTGAATAAGATAACAATCAAAAATCATTATCCCCTTCCTCGCATAGATGATCTTTTAGATCAATTGAAGGAAGTTGTTTATTTCACCAAGCTGGATTTACACAGTGGATACCATCAGGTCAGAGTCGCAGAGCAAAATGCAAGGAAGACTGCTTTCAAAACAAAGCAAGGATTGTATGAGTGGCTGGTTATGCCTTTTGGCTTGACCAATGCCCCTGCTACTTTCATAAGATTAATGAATGATGTACTCAGACCTTTTCTTGATGATTTTGTTATTGTGTATCTGGATGAAATTCTGATTTTCAGTAAAACGTGGGAAGAACACTAAAGCATGTTAAGCAGACATTAAATGTTTTGAAAAGAGAAAAACTTTATGTTAAACTCTCAAAATGTGAATTTGGCAAAACATCTCTAAATTATTTGGGTCATATAGTAGGGGGTGGTGAATTGAAAATAGATCCCTCTAAAGCGGCAGTCATTGTAAACTGGCCTAAACCCAAGTCTGCTACAGAAGTGAGAGGCTTCTTAGGAGAAGCACAATATTGGAGGAAGTTCATTTCTAATTTTTCCTCAATTGCAACTCCCTTACATGCTTTGAGAGGATTGAACAAGGTGTTTCAGTGGGGAGGCAAACATCAGAAAGCCTTCGACACCTTGAAAGAAAAGATTAGTACAGCACCTGTACTAGCACTACCTGATGTACAAAGACCATTTGAAATCCAAACAGATGCCAGTGACTATGCCATGGGAGCAATGTTGACACAGCACGTTAAACCCATATGTTATCATTCTAAGACTTTTAATCCTACAGTAGTTAACTATCCTACATATGATAAAGAATTGTATGCATTAGTTCAAAGTGTGAAAAAGTGGAAACATTACTTAATGGGCAAAGAGACAGTAATACATACTGATCATCTACCACTTCAATATCTACACTCTCAAACTAAGTTGCAGCAGTCAAGACATTACAGATGGATGAGTTTTCTACAACAGTTTCATCTAGTCATCAGATATAAAAAGGGCATACACAACAAAGTTGCAGACATGTTATCTAGACCCATTATAAATGCATCTTCCATACTTAAGCATAATTTTGTGCTACATGAAAGCTACATAGAACAATATGCTTTGGATATGGACTTTAGAGATGTCTATGCAACTTTGAGTCAAGGCAAAAAGGTATAAGAATTGGACTATCATGTGAAGGACTAAATCTTATATCATTGTGGGAAACTCGGCGTTCCACAAACAGAGAGAGTAAAGATAATTAGAGAGGCACACACTTCTCTGATATCAGGTCACTTTGGGGTAAGTAAAACAGTTGCACAGCTAAAAGATTTTTATTGGCCGAAAATGAATGAGACAGTTTCTAGATATGTAAGAGGGTGTACTATGTGTGCTAAAAGCAAGCCCAACAATAGAAAACTAGGCTTGTACACTCCTTTACCATTTCCTTCTCACCCTTGGGAAAGTGTTTCCATGGATTTTGTTGGAGGACTGCCTAAATCTTGGAAAGGTCATGATTATCTATATGTGGTTATGGATAGGTTCAACAATGTGTATTTTGATACCTTGTAATAAACATATTACATCTGAGCAAAATTCAAAATTTTTCTTTGAACATGTATGGGTTCATTTTGGATTACCCACTTCTATTGTATCTGATCGAGACACCCAATTTGTGGGTAAGTTTTGGTCAAGTGTGTGGGAGCTGATGGACACCCAACTAAAGAAAAGCACAGCTTTTCATCCACAAACCGATGGCCAGACAGAAGTAGTTAACAAGATAGTGATCCAATTACTCAGGTGATATTGCAGCAAAAATCCTAAGCTTTGGGATGAACACTCATGTTATGTGCAGCATGCTTACAACAGATCCAAACACTCCTCTACACAGAGATCTCCTTTTGAGACATGTTTTGGTTTCATACCAAGGTCTCCTTTGAATTTTGTCTTCGCTAAAGATACCATGGTTGATGGACACAGTGATGTGGACAAGGCAACTAGGTTCATTGAACAAATCCAGGAGATCCACCAGGCATTACAAGAACAGCTGGAAAAGAGCCAAGCCAAATACAAGGCTAAGCATGAGAAGCATCGGATGGAGCATAGTCTTCAAGTTGGAGACCAGGTCTGGCTATATATCAGCAAGGACAGGATGCAAGGTGAAGGTAAAAAGCTAAATCCTATCAGGTATGGACCTTTTAGGATACTTGAGAAGATTGGTGAAAATGATTTTCGCCTTGAACTACCAGCTTACATGCACATCTACTCAGCCATAAATGCATATTGGTTGAGATTGTTTGAACCTTCAATGATTGAGGATCCTCAAGAGCAAAGTCAATTGCCTTCTATTGATGACCTGCTACCTGAATATCTTAATGAATTATAGGAAGAGACAGTCTTGGACAGGAAGGTGAGGACGATGTGCAAAGGAGATGTTGAGTACCTCAGAATTGGACTCAGAGGTTCAAAGTCGAGCAGTGCAAAGTGGATTGAGATTGGACAAGTGAGACAACAATATCCTCACTTAGTCAATGCTTGAAAGAAAACCAACTTTTAATCCCACTAGTATAGATGAGGTATAAATACAAGCTACTCTTCTAGAAGCTAGAGGAAAGAATGGAAATCCAGAAGTTGGGGGACCATCCCAACCCACTGTAAGCAAGAGCAAGGAGAAAAGAAAGCAAAAGTGGAAAGCAAGGAAGGCTAACACTGCACAGAAAGGCAAAGATTCATGCACTCACTAAACGAGGGGCATGATGATGAGCACTGTTGAATTCTACATCCAGAGCTGAGACCTAAGAAGTCCGAGGGCAAGAAGAAGAAGACTGTTGCAGCTATTCAGAAAGATTCGGGGTTAGACTCGGGAGATGAAACAATCATTGTAGCCATAGGTATAAAAGGTAAGAATTCTGAAGCATCAACAAGTAATTATGCTCAAACTATTGTTGATGAAGAACATGAGAGAAAAAGACATGAGCTTTTTCATATTCGAGTTATTTCCAAGCATCAAAATATTGATACTTTGTTTGATAGTTTCTCATAAGTAAATTTGGTTTCTGAAGAAATTGTAGAGAAATTGGAATTAGCAACTACACCTCACAAGAAACCATACCCATTAGGATGGTTGAATGATAAAGCACAACTACAAGTGACTAGACAATGCAAACTCAAGTTTTCTTTTGGGTCAGCATTTGTAGATGAGGTTGAGTTAGACATAATTCCTTTGGATATATGTGGAATTGTTTTAGGAAGTCCTTACTTGTATGATAGAAAGGCTATTTTCTATAGAGATAAGAACAAGTATCTACTTGTTAAAGATGGAATCAAATACTTTGTAAGAGCTCACAAGCTCAAGAATAATTATACTCTCATAAATTCTAGACAGATGAAAAGAATGATAAATTAATGCAAACAATTCTTACTAATGGTTGTAAAGGAAAAGAAACCTGATAAAACCAATGTATTTGAGGGTTGTAATGCTCAGCAGCAAGCTGATATAGAAAACATTTTTTCAGAGTATGATGTCCTGTTTTAGGAACCTAAAGGTCTGCCACCCAAAAAGGAAATAGTACATGATATTATATTCCAGCAAGATGTTCCATTGCCTAACATTGGGATTCAGGTTGTTAGAGAATGTTGAAATCAAGAAGCAGGTGCAAGAGTTGCTCGAGAAGGGATTCATTAGGCCTAGCACATCACCATGTGGGTCACCAATCATTTTTGTGAGAAAGAAAGATGGCTCGTGGAGAATGTGCATTGACTACTGAGCGATGAATAAGGTAACAATTAAAAATCGTTATCCCCTTCCTCGCATAGATGATCTTTTAGATCAATTGAAGGAGGCTATTTATTTCACCAAGCTGGATTGCACAATGGATACCATCAGGTCAGAGTTGCAGAGCAAGACGCATGGAAGACTACTTTCAAAACAAAGCAGGGATTATATGAGTGGCTGGTTATGCCTCTTGGCTTGACCAATGCTCCTGCTACTTTCATGAGATTAATGAATGAAGTACTCAGACCTTTTCTTGATGATTTTTTTATTGTGTATCTGTATAACATTTTGATTTTTAGTAAAACATGGGAAGAACACTTAAAGCATGTTAAGCAGACATTAGATGTTTTGAAAAGAGAAAAACTTTATGTTAAACTCTCAAAATGTGAATTTGGAAAAACATCTCTAAATTATTTTGGTCACATAGTAGGGGGTGATGAATTGAAAATAGATCCCTCTAAAGTGGAATTCATTGTAAATTGGCCTAAACCCAAGTCTTCTACAGAAGTGAGAAGCTTCTTAGGAGTAGCACAATATTGGAGGAAGTTCATTTCTATTTTTTTCTCAATTGCGCATGTACAACTCGAATCATCCACACACATGGGATGAGGGCCTCCCTTATGTTCAGCACATCTATAACAGGGCTCTCCACAGCTCCAATGGCCACATCCCTTTTCAGGTGGGCTTGGGATTCCAACCACTATGTACCATTAATGTGGCCATGCCATTTGCAGCTACTCAAGAAAATTCAGCCCATGTCCAGTCCAAAACCAATAAGGCAAACAAATTCATTGATCACATCCAAAATATCTGCTAGCAAGTCCACGACATTCTGGAGAAACCAAATTCCAAGTACAAACAGCGACATGATCAACATCGGGTGCCACGCAAGTTTCAGGTGGGCAACAAAGTCTGGTTGCATTTGCAAAAGGAACGCCTCACCGGAGCCTATTGGAAACTCAGACCAGTCCGAAATGGTACTTACACCATTACCAAGGCTATGGGAAATAATGCATTTGAGCTCAGCATTCCCCCATTCATTGGCCTACACCCAGTGTTCAATGTGGACCGCCTTCGGCCATACTTTTCATAATTACTAAACACATCCTACATTGCAGAACAGCTCACACCAACAGAGTAAAATTTAGATTTCATGGAACAAGCTACAACTGATCAAATCATGGACATGCATATCAATCACACTGGCCAGCAGAATATCCAACTGTATTGAGTTGTCAAAGCATACCAACTCCTTCACTAGGGCAAGAGGCTCATCAGGGACCAAGTTCAATAAAAGTTTCCTCATCACATGGAGGAACTCAACGCAATGGGGACCATTGCTTCCTAAGGGGGGAGGAATGATCCAAGTGGATAGGCCACTCGTGAATTCCATTTGGGCCCCCACAATTGTTTCTTTCAGTTTTTCAATTTCCTTTATTATAGCATAGTTTACTATTTTTAGCAATTTTTCGAGTTCTAAACTTCCGGAGCTGTTTTGAGGCCCTAAACAACGGTTTTTGGGAAAAATGGGAGCAACATTATTACATGGCCTATTGTTTCCCATCCCAAAGTTCTAGTCTTCAGATAGATCTTTCTAACAAGGTATTGTGCGTGTTAAATGGAGATCATATGCCAAAGTTATGACCCCGGGAAGTTGATGTACCAATTTACCCAAAACGGGGCCCATAGTTTGGCACTTCATCTCCTAGTGTTAGGTTTTTGGATGTTTAGGGTTTTCCATTGTTTCTCAACAATAAATAGGCCTTCGAGCCTCATTGTAAGATAGTTTAGAGGCATTTAGCCACCACATCTCTCCTCAGAGATATGCTACCATCGCTCGAGCTAGCTTATTTCCATTTCTGGTTGTAAGCATATTTCAATATTTTACACTAATGAAATGAAGTATTATTTTTGTTGCATCTCTATATTTATGGTTATATCTGTAATTTATTGAATTCTTGTTTAAATCTGGATTAGTGGTATCAGAGGAATCTGCTCTTTCTTTGTTTTTCTTTGCATGTCCCCAATAAGGTCGGGATGTAAGGATTTAGAGCTTGAACTGGTCGAACCTTTGCAAGACCAGCCTCGCAAATCCCGACAGCCTCCCATGGCAAATGAAAGGAAAGATGAGGGGGCAGGAGATCCTCTCAAAATATTGCTTGAAGAGGCCCTTGAGTGACAAAGGTACTCCATGATGGACAACTTTGCCCAGATCCTTCAGCAGCTACCCAGGGGTGACACATCTACTTCCAGCAACCACTCTGGAAGCGCCACACCCTTTAAGGTTCAAGTTAACTTTGACATTCCCATATTTGACGGTTAGATAGATCCAGACGTTATAGATAAATGGTTAAACCTGCTAGAAGGGTATTTTTCTGTTCATGATTTTTCCGCCAGGAAAAGATTACTTTCGCTCTTTTCAAAGCTACCCCACACGTCAAGGACTAGTGGGAAACCTACTACGAGCAGAAGGATGAAAGTAAGGCCTCACTTTTTCAGTCACACCCACTTGGAATTCATTCTAGAATTCCATCAAGGAACAGTACTACCCTGTCAGAAGCTATGAGGATAAATACATAAAGTGGACCAAGCTGCGGTAGGGAAGGGACGAAGACGTGCCAGAGTTTACCAATATTTTTGATACCCTTCGCACAAAGTTTGGTATCAAGGATTCTGAGTTGCATTTGGTACTCAAATACTGTGGTTGCCTACATAGTTACATCCATGACGAGATGGAGTTCCAGGACATCTCCTCGCTCGGCACATTGTACCAATACGCTGTCAAGATCGAGCAAAAGTTTAAACAGAAAAAGTGAGACTTTGGATCTACAAATCTGAAGCAAGGGAAAGGTGCCCCCAAACCAATGAACAAAGGACAAAGCCAAGGTAGGGTGGCACAAGACAACCTACCAAATCTGCAAGCAAATAACAACACCGCGAAGCCGAAGAAGGACACAGGGAAAGTGTTGTGAGTTCCATAAGAGCTCCACTCACAACACAAGTGAGTGTCGGGCCAAGCAATCTGTTATGAAACTAGCTCAAGAAAAAGATAGATCAACACCTTAAAATTCAGCCTCTTCGAGGGAGCAACCTCCTTTATATTACATAAATGAACAATTCTTGGATGATATAAATGAAAAGACCTCCTTTCTATATATAGGAGTCTAAGGGGTCATAACATAATCAAAGCCGACATAACGATAATAATGTAAGGGCACAATAATAACAATAGTGGGCTTCTATGGGCCACAATAGTAACAATATGGGCACTACATGGGTACATCAATACAATAAGTGGGTGTACTAATAAGAATAAGGGGTTACACTAGTAGTATAGGTGCCTAACATGCCCCTCTCCTTCCAAAAGTGTTGTCCTCAACGCTTGAGTAGTTCTTGATGCTTCTATATAAAATTATTGTCCTCCCATGTGGAATCTTCAGCGGGTAAGTTCTTCCACTTGATGAGATACTTTAAAATTGATCGATTTCATAGCTGTCGGGTTCTTGTTTTCGTGACTACTCCAGGTTCCAATATGATTTTTCGTTCCTCTTCAATTTCTGGCAATGTTGTTCGAATTGGGATCTTTTGCAACTTTTGAATAAGTGGCCATACTTCTTCGTCCTTCTTCCATTCATCCCTTGCTT